>JAEQBH010009615.1:0-53149 GCA_016808115.1 Tetrastigma voinierianum | reverse complement strand
CATCCGGCTCACATAGGAACAGTTCATTCAGAACTGCACCGTACCAACCACTGTCTTAAATCTGCTCATGACTGCGGTCAAATAAGATCGAACTCAACGGTGAACTGACTGAAATCCTTCCAGCCACATCCCACCTATTCAAAATTATATATGTAATGAAAGAAAATTTTTTAAAAATACATATAAAGTCATGGTGTTATGTTTTTTCCATCCTCAAATTAAAATAAATTGAAAATACATAGCGCTTTGTAATTTTTGCTTATTTGATTTTTTTTTGAGATTTTTGTCAGACTCAAATAAAATAAAATAATTTTCCTAATAATTTTTCAGTACTTTATTACTCAAATTATTACTACCTAAAAGAAAATGGAAGGAAAGCAAAGAGGTAAAAAAAGGGAATATATAAATTTATCTTTGTTTATTATCTAGAATTTTTTAAAAAAATAAAGAATTTTGTATTTTTCCTTTCAAAACTTTAATAAATGTTTCTCTTATTTCATATTTTTATAATATATAAAAATTACATTACTAGAATAATTATATACATATAGATTCCAATAAAAATAAATAATTTTCCTATAAATTTTTTCCTAGTACTAATACCAACCAAACATTACTACCTAAAAGAAAAATGGAAGGAAAGAAAGACGAAAAAGGGAATATATAAATTTTCTTATCAAGTTTGTTCATGAATTTTTTTTTTAAAAAGAAAGAAGAATGCATTTTGTATTTTTCTTCCAAATCTCACAATGTTTCTTCTTATTTCTCTATATTTATAACTATATAAAAATACATTACTAGAATAATTATATACATATAGATTTTCCAAATAAATAAAATAATTTTTCCTAACAAATTTTTCCTTATACTATCACAACCAAACATTACTCAAAAGAAAAAAAACAAAGGAAAGAAAGAGGTAAAAAGGAATATATAAATTTTCTTATTTGGTTATCTATGAATTTTTTTAAAAAAATAAAGAAATTTATTTTTGTATATTTTTTCTTTCCAAAACTTAATAAACTAACTTTTTTGTTTCTTTTTCCTTTTTTTTTTTTTTTTGGTGTTACAAATGACAATTTGATCCTGAGAGACATGGGAGGTGTAAGAAAACCCTTTCACATTCATCTCAGAACCCACAGAAAAAACTATAAGATCAGACTAGAAGTTACAAAACCGTACTGTAGTATCAAACACTATTTAATTTGATAACTTTCTCCAAAACACTTTGCATTGTTTTGATGACGATATTAATTAAGGCCTCTATAATGAAGTCGAGTGAAAATGAGAAAGAGCTCTAGGAAATTGGTGGCTGTCCTGACACTCAATTATGCTTCGGAAGCCAGGCCCTAAGCCTCGCGCTTCCCTCCTCGTTGGGATTTCTGTGGTACTTGGTTTTATATCTTCAAAGACATTTCGAGTATTATCGCACAGGCCGTATGGCTCATTCCATACAGTTAATCCAACAACTAATACCATGAAGGTGGCGCCGGGTAAAAATATAACCCACATTCTTGCATCTCTTATACCGTTTCAATCTTTCTTTTTATTTTGTTTATCGTTAAAAGGATCGACACTTGGTAGTTTATGGCACCATCACTGGTCCAAACTACCGTATTGGAGCAAAATAGAATTTATGGGTTCAAACGGTGGGTATATACTTGCTTCTGAAGCTTTAAAGGAACTTTTTTATCACATTATGGATTTTATTACTTTTATTTGCAAATACTAAAGCAAGAGTTCAGCCCCGGATGCGAGTTATTGGATCCGTCGGGTCCCATACCATCTACACGCACCGCAGTCCTCTTCGCTATTGGAATCGAGCTTGTTCTGATATGTTTTGTCTTTGATAGGAATATGTCAGTAATCCAATCCAAATTTTCAAAACGCCGATGAAAATGGGATAATAATCGCCCCGAAATAGATTTTCCTAAGGTTCCCCTCCTACCCAAAGGAAAGTAGTATGTAGAAACTCGAACTCATGTTGTCAACAGAAAGAATATCTCATTACTCTTCCCACTGGTAATTCAAGATTCAGCATGACTGTGGCAAAACAATGGGCTTGCTCACCCTTCTTCAACATTTGACAATGTCTCAAATTTAAAGGAACCGAATGTCGCTTCTCCCGCTTCCTGTATTAGTTTTTGACTCAAAAGAGTCGCGCGCTCCAGTCTTTACATTTTCTTCCTCGCTCCTAAACAAGCTGGTGAATCTTCGGGTCTAAAATTTGGGGCTTTCGCAATCCAAAACTAAAGTTCAAGCAGTCAAGATCCACTTTTCAACATTTGATTATTTGTTCAAATATTCGCTGCTTGATTACCCACCTTTCTTGCTTGAACATTGTTTGTCTTCGGATAATAGATGGAATCAGGCCGCATCGTAATCATCCCGTCGACATTGAACAAACATCAACTGTTTTCACTCTCAACATCAACCCAGCATGTTCTCCTTTCGATCTCCTTCAACAATGTTAATCAAAACAATGGATTAGTTACTTCAAGTTTTCTCGCGTTTACTTCCCAAGTCAAGTTCTCGCTCCACGGTCAAATCAAAGTGTCTCCAATAAATTTTTATCGTAGCCAATAGAATCGGCAGTTAAATGTCACCCCACCACCGGCTCCACAACTAGCCACAAAGAGTAGCCTCCAGATCACCCCCTCAGACACCTTCATTTTTCCGTGACCATCCTTCAGCCTGATCCTCTGCGGGTTCATTAACCCGCCTCCACTCGCAATCCTCAGTGTGAAAGATATTTCAACACCAAGAAGGAAACAACGCCAAAATTCAACCACCAGCGGCACATCTCCTGCAACAAAGAACACGGAAATATATATTCGTTGAAATGGTTCAAACTCTCAAAATGCTAATAAATCACTTTTGTGGTACATCTTCCATATTTTCGCCATCGTGAAGTGGCATTGGGCTTCCAGTGGTACATTCTCAACTGATAATAACCATCTATCGGCCCATATTTTGATGGCAAACAAAGGATCTCTGGTTTCGCCCCACATCATCATCTCCTCGTCGATAGGGCTCGCCTTCTCGCAGAGAGTATTCCACTCAATTTGGCTTCGTTTCGCTACATCTTCGTCGGTCAAGACCGCGCCGCACTCGCCAACCCAAATAATTTTATTCGCTCTTCTAACACTTCTAAACTGCTCGATCGAGCGCCAGCTTCGCCACCGGCGCCGCGACTTATTGAGCTCACCGCCGTGCTGGTACTACCAGATTACCTCCAGTCAGATTCGTACCCAACTGCAATCCACTAAATCTCCCCACGCTGGTTCAACATCAACCCCTTCGGGTTTTGAGGATCGTGATCAAAGATCGCCACTTTGGCCGTACCTATGGTTTTTGGTTTCACACTACCAAAGGCTCTCAACAGTCACACGCTCACATCATTTCGTCATTGGCACGCTTCGTCGGCACGCTCCCCTCATCACTCCTATGTTCGTAACCGATCTAATCTCGCCTTCTCATTGGTTCAAGATGGAAAAATCATGACTGGGATGAATTATGGAGGATAGCACGGTCGAGGACACCGTAGTGTATTACGTGCATCATCGATACACCTCCATCATGACTTGGTCAACAATCACTATCTCCCTTGCCATCGACGCCTCATGTTGGTTCACGCCCTTCAGAGCTAATAATACTTTCTCCAATCTCTACCAACCAAGTCCGCCACGCCAGAAACCTTTTTTCCTTTTTCGTGCCTCTAGTAGTCTAGATTTAATGTCACGAAGCTTCAATTGGAACCGCGCTGGCTATGATAGTCAAATCTATAAATGATAAAAAGAACTGCAGGGTCCTGCTTGACAAATATTTGCATGATCATTAAACGGTGAAAAATCAACATCATCACCCAAAGATATACTCTGCCTAAGCAATTATAATCTCCGCTGCTATCATTGACCAGAGGAAGAACAAAAGGAGTGAAAATAAAATGTTAATAATTTTCTATTTATGTTAAACAACTAATTTTCTGCAGCCTAAGCTTCTATATATGAATACCATGTCACATCATCTTATGTTGCCACACATCACATGGAAAGTTAACAAATCAAAAACATAATTATTATTATGAACTTCAAATACCATACAAATGATAAACAAATATTCAAGTTATAGATAGAGGGCTCCAACTCATGTTCTTTGGTCAAACCAAACTTCAACACTATGCGATAAAAAGTGCATATAAATAGAACTTTTAAACATCACAATTAATATATATGGGAGATATATATATATATATATATATAGATATATGATATGAGAGTATATATATATATATATATATATATATATATATTATTAATGCAAACTTAGTTTCATTGATCTTAATGGTAATATCCACTACAAAATCAAACTGTTAAAACATTAGTAGATGACATACATCAAAGTGAAAAGTAAAAAGAAACAATTAAGGCCTACACAAGAGATAATCCAATATGCTCAGAATACATCTTTAAAATTCCAAGTTTAATGAAAAGCATAATTAACAAATAACGATTTGATATGACTTCTTCCGCTTGATCGAGGCAAAGGTTACGCTTTGAATCACCCATCCAAAAACCAATGAATAAATCATTGTACAACCATCGCCACAACAAAGCCAACGACAAAACATAAGAAAATAAAGGAAAATCAAATAAGCGAAAGTGAAGAAACCACTTTATTGAAGGAGGAAGCCCATATCCATGTGGTATATATACTAATCCAACAACTGAAATCTGCTAATCTGTCGTTTCTCGATTAATTAAAGAACAAGGCATTTTTTGTTTTTTTCTTAATCATAAATATAATTTGGTTTAATAGTGTTAAATAGAATTAAGTATTTAGTTTTTTTCAAAAATCTAACTTTAATTTTTATCTAAGTTTTGAGATAACAAATTTTTAAATAAAAACAAAATATGATTATTTAATTAATACAAGTGGATCACAAGAGTTTCTAATTGGATCATATAGATTATTTTCATATTTCAATATTTAGTTTTTCCTTTAATAGAAAAACAAAATTAAAACCAAAAAGTTTTGGCTTTTTCGTCTAAATAAAAATTTCAAAAATTCAACAAGTCATCAAAAAGTTAAAACAAACGTTTGAATATTAAAATCTATTTTGTTTGAAAATAAAAAAACAAACGCCACCTAAATAAACTATTACTGTTTGTCATAGTATAAACAAGAAGTTTTTAATGTAAAAATAAAATAGGAATGTGATACATGAATTAAACAAAACTTAGTAGTGTTTTCAATAATTTTAGAATGCAACGTAGTAAATCCTTATATATATATATATATATATATATAATCAATAATCATGGTGTTTTTTTAGGCCTTGGTCTTCTTGAATAATATTTTGAGTTTATTTCAAATCAACTTCATTTATTTTTAAATTTAATTCTCCTACTAAATTATTAGACGAAATAACTTATAAACCTAGAGCACCTGTGTTTCCAACTTCATTCCTTTACTTTTAGTGTTTAGTTAATATTACTTGTAAATGGTTTCTTTAAGTTTAATATGTAAAAAATATGAAAAATAAATATAGTAAATTTTAGTTAGAAACTATCAATTTTTAAATAATTTAGACCTTTATAAGTAGAGGATAAACAATAACTAAAATGAATTTGAACAATTATTAAGTGCCACGAATCCTTTAAATTCATTTTTTCCATTATTCTCTTTTCCTTCTTTTGTTTTTCCCTCATTGGGGTCTTTATAATAAGCAAAACATAAGATTAAGATTATGTTTGCTTCTTTGCGCTTACTTTGACTAATCTCATAGGCTTAACCATTTGTTACGATCATGTCCAATCATGTAGATATTGTTCCATTTGGGTCCAAAGTGGGGCCCACACTTTAAAACAAGGCCAACTAGCCGAGAGGAGTCCATACTTATATACGCTGTACTCTCATATCCGATATGGATGTGACAAACATCCTCATGCAGGCCAACGCCTGCAGGTTTCACCGGGACGCGACTAAACTGGACAAACACCCTTGTTGTGGTCAAACGAACAGACCTCACATCGAATTACAGGATCGGTCGTATGCACATTTGTAACAACCCGACTAAACTATATAGATATCGGGTCTCCCTCGGGGCTCAAAGCACACTTCACGACTTTAAACGCAGTGTACTAGGTCGAGAGGAGCCTAAACTTATATAGCGTTGAAACTTTTTCTCCTGCACCCGATGTGGGATGTAACAAACACTCTCCATGCAGACACAACGTCCTTATGTCTCATGATTGTGGTCAAACTGAATAGACAACATCCCTCAACGAGCCAAACAACCCACATCGAAATCGGGATCTGGGCCTGATACTTATTTGTAATGGTCCCGCCCCAACCATGTAAATTTTTATCCGCCACCTGCGATTCTAACCCGCTAAGAAGCGCTTTGAAGTCGCGGAGGTCCTCTCGACCCAAAACGGATAATATCTATATGATCTGTTCAAGCAGCTACTGATAAACTTTCAATGATCCTTAACGGACTCAAACTGATGATCATTAGAGAGTAAACTTAAGGCCAAACTAGCATGATTGTAAAGTCTTAAAAAGTAATATGGTAAATCAATATAAAAATTTTAATATCATTAAATTTAAGAATAATTTCGATAAAATGTTACATGTAGTTTCTATTTTTTCTTGTCAATTTGTTAGACAATTTAAAAATAGTTTTCTTGACTAATAGTTTAAATTTGATTTGTTGTGGCCTTCAATTATACACTTATTCACGTTATTAAATTGGGCTTATTTATTTTGCAGGCTTCGAGATATCGCTAATTTTTTTATTTTTTTATTTTTGAGTGAATATACTTTTGAGAGGTTATGTAATTGTCCCCATTAGGACTCGAGTTTAGATCGCTCCTCTCTCCTTAGGATATCCCGCATCTTTGCAAACTTTGGACCGCTTCACTAACTGAAGCTGCTGTGGGACAAACCGATTCCGAGCCAGGAAAGCCAAACATCTTTTAGGAAAATCTTACTATCAAAATATAGAACCTGGTATTGCAATATCTCTTTTAACTAAACAACTGGTTTTTATATTTGCTTCACAAAAGCCCAAAATACCCTTCAGTTGCACAATTGTATCTTCAATCTCAGGTTTAAACGAACCATTGCATCTTTGGTGAGGGCTTGGACATTGATACAATGCTTTCGCCTCTTAGTTCTATTTTTTGAAAACTGTATTTTGTTTTTAAAAAAAGGATAATCGGGTGAACTGTTTGATTTCCAGGTTTTTTTTTTTTTGAAAAACACAAATAACCAAAAAATCACTAAATTGGGAATAACAAAACAATTTCTTTTTAGAACACTGTTTTTCAAAACTGCTTTTCCGGCTCTCGTAAAGACAAGAACAAAGAAATCGTGAAGAACAAACGATCTTAGAATTTTGATAGTGGCCCAACCCATTCGGGGTTGATCATTTGACAAGCACAAGTTTATTTACTATATATGGGTCATTTATTTGTTGTATATTTATTTTCAAGTTAAAATGTATTTCTTTCATATTCTATTGTGTTTTTTACTTAATTTATTGCTTTTTTAATTACTACCCATCATGTCTCGATTATGATAGAACTATCAATGTTTAAATAGGCAAGCATAGGATGGTGAGGAATCCCATTCCAAGGTGGTGGAATACTTACTACAATGTAAATAAAATGTTCCTTATCAAAAAGAAAATATTGACTTGGAAAATCTAAATACTTTTAAATTAAAATAAGAATTGAAATTGGTTATCATAAACTTGACTTAAAATAAAATGTTTAAAAGAAAAAATTATTAAACTCTTTTTTTTTTTTTTTGAAGAGAAAATAATTCTATTGATCAACCTAATAATGCATTAATAAAAACATTGAATCAAAATTGTTAAAAACCACAAATGATGCAAACAACATCGGTTAATAGCATAATAATCGGATAAAAACTTATACATTTGATATTACTATTGTGACTAGAATAATCAGGGTTGCAAAGCATACAAACATGCTTGATGACCATTAATTTGATTTTTTGTTGTTGATCGGATATACTTTGCTCGTTTGAATTACTCTCACATAAATAAACGTTGCACCATAACGACGATAAACAAGCTTCGCACCAAGACGGTGACAACCACACGCCATACCAAGACGACAACTAAGACAAAATAAATAAATAAATAAAAACCTAGATCTTGTGAAATAACCACTTTATTGAGAAAAAAAATTATGGAAAGAGGTGTTGATGGCCGATTTCATGTCAATAATGGCAAGTCGAGAATCCAATCCTGTTATTAAATAGACATTATATTTATTTGTCTAAATTCAAAAAGTGATTTCATATATTTTACGCCTTAATTCCATATTCTTGGTATGGTGAAATCACCTCACACATATCTTTCCATAATTTTCTTCATCAATAAAATGGTTATGCCATAAGATATATAAGTGTTTTATTTGTTTTTTCGTATTTTAACTGGCGTTTTGGTCTAGCTTATGATTGTCGCCGCTTTATACGACGCTTAGTTTGTCTGTCGGATGAGATGATTATTTATGTATCGTGATTCGATGAGTAAAATATATACAATGAGTGACAATAATTAAAATTCAATATTGTTAATATCAATGTGTCGTATATGGAATAATAGGTATTTTATCATTTATGGTAATATCAAGGTGTAGACTAACTATCAAATACATAGAATTTGAGTCATTTATTATGCTGCTAATCCCAATGTGTTTCTATCTCTATATGGTTTTTAATGATTTTGATTATATGTTTCTGCTTAATGTATTTATAATTTGAATTAATAAAATTATTTTCTTCAAAAGATAATTGGATTGGAAAATACTTTTCAACAAAAGCACAAAAGTCGTTTTTAATCAATTTGGACTAGAATATTCTATAATAAATAAATTTCTACCAAATATATAAATGTTTAATGTTGGGAGAAAAGATATAAATATTTAGAAAAAAACATTTACTCTTAAATAAAATTGAATTGAATTGTTTTCTTAATAGATTGTAAAAAATAAAATATTCTTGTAGAAAGTAACAAAAAAGAATCGAGTGCATAAGGATAAGGAAAGGGAAGGAAAACCTCGGGAGGAAAATAATTTTATTTATTCAAATTAGTAACATCGATAAAGATATTGTTTGTGTTCAAGCAAGAGGCTAATAGTCTAGCTACTGGTTGGGCATTATTTATAGTTTATTCTATTAGCTATTTGTATAAATGTGTTTGATAAAATATAGCTCATAGCTACTTAATTGTGTAAATGACCAATATGAATGACACAATTTATTGTTGGAGCATTTTTTTGTTAATAATTTAGATTTATAAGGTGGAGCTATTGGAAATAAGGCATACTTAATATTGAAGAATAAATCATCACGCTTAAGAAGAAAAATAGTCATTTTAAAAAATTTTAAAATATACAATTTCTTTACATAGACGCCTAAACTCAGGTCCGGCTGACCACCACAACCCGCGAAACACTCGTGGATGCTCAGACCGACATTTTCACGAACAAAAGTAGTCTCCTTGTACTGGGAGCTCTAACCAAATACAAAACTGACATACATGTCCCAAACAAAGGCAATATATCCAACCACATCCAATCACATGAGTGGCACAACACCACTGGGGCCTCCACAAACGATACTCATAATACATACTAACTATGAATCCAACCATATACTAAATAGTTACAAGAGTTACAATATTTTCACTTTATACAATACATATATTAAAATTAGACATTCCAATACATGTAGAGATCACTCACACCAAAGGCTGTCCTGGCTCTCCCAATCCTCAATCCCCAGTGGGAGAGCCAGCCGTCCCCCGCATGCTCCCCGTACTGTAAAATAATATCCTCGACACGGTGAGCTAATGCTCAAGAGGAATCGCCTAAGGGCTACTTCCTCCACCTAGTGCGTTGGTAATGTTCCAAAATAAACATATATTCAAGCAAATGCATGATCCTACTTGAATGTCTACATGACCAACTCGTGATCCCGCAGTCTCATCGATTCTCACACTCATCGCCTCGTATTTGGTAAATTATTATATTTATTTGCTCATGGACAACCCTCTCCTGATGTGTGTATATCATCAGCACTCCGACGATTTATATTATTTGTTTGTGGACTATCCTCTCGATGAATATCACTGGGCAACCTTCGACGATTGATATTTTTTTTGTTTGTGGACTACCGATGAATCATCAATGGGCAACCCGACGATTGATATTTTTAATTTGACTACCTCCGATAATTCATTTTAGACAACCATCATATTTTCAGACTCACCCACTCACCTCGTATAGTCATAGGGTGTTTCTAGTGCATATGGAATGCATGTTAATTCCAACACTACAGTAAATATATAAACATGCATATATTTACAAAAAATGAATTCAAACAATCATGTCATGTAAATTAATTAATTCATACATCAAAATTAGCTCACTTGGCTAATGATCAACCCAGCAATTCTACTTGAATTATCACCAAACATATTAATTCACAAAAATTATTTTAAGAACACTGCTTCAGAATAGTGAAACCCTAAGCATTATTCCCGAAAAAATTATAAATCATCTGGCTTCACTTAATGAACCCGCACTACCCCGGGCTTATCAGGATTTCCCCAAAATCTGTGGGGTCCTGATCACCCGCTAACCCATGAATACATATGGGATGCCTGCCATTCGACGCCTACTTTAGGGGAAAATCTGCAGTCTCCTTTGTACTGGGAGAGCTCACCCTACTGACAGTGACTGCATATACCCGGGGTCCTGCGCTCCAATAAATGCAACAGGATCCCAAACATGAGTAAATGCCTCTGGGCTCATAAACCAATACTCACAAAAACACATATCACAACTATTCTCCAATTCTTTTCTCCCAATAATTACAGGCGATTACACTTTTTATACAAACATATATTAACATCTACCAAAGGTAATACATGTTATATCCAAAAGACCATCAAAAATCATGAACCGGGCTTTCTCATCGAGTCGCTCTCCCTCAGCGCTCCCCACTGAAATAGCAAACCCGACGACGGTGAGCTAAAGTCAAGAGGAGAATCGCCCTGCGGGGCTACCTGTAAGTGCAAGCAATGCTCCAAAGAAAACACACACTCAAATAAATACATGATCCTACTTGAATGTCTACATGATCACCCCATGTCAATGAGTCCACCGACTCACTCACACTTCTGCTCTGCCATGTATGAGAAAATAATCATTTTCAAAACAAAACTTTTGTTCTTGAAAATATACTACCGGGTTATCTCTGCAAAAGCATGGGACTACCCTCCGAGTAACTTGGCTCGGTGAGCTTCCGAACAAGCCACGGTCCTCATCCATGATCCGCTGCCCATCTCCCAACCAAATTTTTAATATCATCCTTGAAATTCTTTCGCAACTATATCCGCTTTTATAAAATACCTTGTCATGCACTCACACTAAACTCAGTTACTTCCAAGGCATATGAAAATGCATTATGCCATTTTCGAAACATTATACAATATAATAACATGCATGAGCCAATCAACTACATCACACGCATGTAATTCAATGATATCAACTATCACCCAAATTAGCCTCACTTGAGCAAATCATAATCATCTCCAATGGTCATACCACAATTTCTAATCTACGGTCGTGTCATCGCACAACACGTGTCAACTTTGAACATTAACCTAACTAATTCCACGCCAACGCAAGCCATTCATTTCATACTTCAAGCACACAACACATGGACAATTCTTATCTATTTCACACAAACCCGGATCAAGCTGTTACCCCAAACAGTAAGGGCTGTCCACTGCGCACCCCACACTTCCTGGCTACACCGGCTCTTTAATCGAATACCCCCTACTCCGATCTTAGAGAACACCAAAGCATAATTTATTGAATAAATTATCACAATGACCCATAACACCCATACACACTGCCATGGATCGCCTCATGGTCAAAATCCACACTGGCCCATGTTTGGACCTAACATACGGCCCATTCCCGACCTTCCTACAAATACATGATTTAGTGCCAAAACTGAATTTAAAAGACCAAACAGCCCCCTAATTTTTCTAAGGCCACGGAGAGGGTGAGAGAGAAAAATCACCAAGAATTCACCACTGGGCCCCATAAGCCATAGATTCCATCAAACGGCCCTCACTATCAAACCCAGAACCGGGAACACCCGTGAACCCTTAAAATGGGAATAAAACGCAAGTAGGAGAAAATCCTACCTCTTGAGTTTGTCAAAACCCGCAATCCGGGTCCACGCCGTGAGCTCGTCCGTTGCAGAACGTTTTCTCCTTGTCCGGCTTCACCAACTGGGCCGATTCTCCCGATTTCAGAGCAGTTCTTCTAAGAGCCTTCAAATCCGAGCTCACTGCATCAAAAAACGGCCTCCCACGTTTTTCTTGGCCTAATTGTTAAGACGAACGACTATCGACCATTTTATCTTCTGCAATACTTAAAACTCCAAATTCCATAATTACCATTTGTCCTCTTCAGATTTTGATATTCGACACTATCTCACTGGCCCATTTTCATCATTTCTACTATACCACTTATATATACGAAGACACGCCGCCGCGCTCACGATCGGTAATCGATGACGCGACTCAAACGCCATGCCTCAAAACGGTCATCCGACCGTCTCTAAAGAAATTGCGAATTTTACGCATAACAGATTTCATGAGATCATTCCAATCTTTGTAGCAACTGCTTCATCATCTCGAGAGTTCAGAGAATTAATTACTGATTTAACCTGAATTAAAATTTTGTACTGAAATTATGATTTGCCTCTTATTCCTAAATTGAATTTCTGTCTTACAAACACCTCAAATTTCATATCCAAACCAATACATGATTTATCGATAGCTCAATAATTTCTACAACCCCATCAGCCAGGCAAATACTACGCTCCAATGGTGCCCAAAGATCAATTCGGTCCCGTTTGCATCTCCATCGTACTACCCTCACTTACCCACTCGACCCAAATATCTTAGAAAGTACTTAAAGAAGGAATAAAACCAAGCAGTAGGAGAAACCCCTACCTCTCGAAGTTTGAGAAACTCCTTAATCCCACTCCACGCCAGCTTCTCTCCGCAGAGAGAATGCAAATTTTTCCTTCTGTCCTGACCGCATCACGATTATTTTAAAACTAGAGAAGTACTTTTAAAAAACAAAACGAAAAATCATGCTCCAAAAATCCGGGTCTGAATGATCGAGATCCCCTTGCCTTTAGGCCTGAGAAGTGAAGCACCATTTATTATTTTGTCTTCTGCCATTTAAAATTTCCAAACGCACTATTACGCCCTTCTTTTCTCGGGCTTTTGACATTCTACACTATCTCTGCCTTCCATTTTCATCATTTCTACTCATGACACTTACGACACACTGAAGACGTGTTATATGTAACTCTCGTCAGATCGAAAAACCGGCTTTCACTAAGATCCGAACCGCGACGCCTTGAAAAACGTGTACTCATCTGTTCCGACTTACCTAAAATTTTACATGCTAAATAGATTTCGCGAGACGACGCAACGGGTGAAACTGCTTCATTATCCAAGATCCAAACATCAAATTTCTTGATTTTTTTATCGAAATGCTATAATTTTGTAAACTAAAATTACGATTGGGTTCTTTTTCCATAAATTGGAATTTCTGTCTTACATCTTTGAGTTGCTAAAGTGTGTTATTAACTCTTATACAAGATAAATATTACTATTATTTATCAATAAAGTTTATTAGAAATAAGGTATACAAATATTGGAAGAATTAAAACGCCATTTACAAAAAAGATTAGTCATTTAAAAATTTAAAATATACAAAATTTCATTTGCTAATTTGAAAAAAATATTAACCTTGTGCAAATAGATAAATATTACTAATAGTTTATCAATAAAAGTTGTGAAGACGAGGCAATTGGCTAGTGAGCTCAGAGGGTTTTGCGAGAACTCGGCGTGCTACAATTATTACCAACTTCTCGTGATGTCAAAAATACATGTAAAACAACACATACATGCAAATTGCTCAATTTTTTCGGCTTTCACCAAATGACCTGCACAAAGTGGTCACCAAATTAAAGTCTATAAAATACAAAAGACTCATATCGCCGTAAAGAACAATTCACCCGTTGTCACAACCAAATGCATTAATTTCTTATTGATAAGGTAGTAAAATTACGGTGATCATGATACTTATGAAATCTCTTCAATTAAACTAAGCATCCTACCAACAATAAAATCATCGATATGATAACTTCACTATTCGGTGATGGATTTAGCAAATTGGTATGTAAGACGAGAGCAACAACCTAATATCAATTTCAAGAATATCTTATAAGACCCAGAAAATTTCACTTTCTCAAAAGGAAAAAATGGTAATTTTTAAAACTGGAACATTTTCAGATCTCTTGATATTAAAATGGACTTTCCATTAAAATCGCTCTCGCAAATTTTAGATACCACGCCGAATTTCGCCGATTTCGAGGTGTTCGGATTTCCACGTTGAGTATGCAAGTGCCTACGACACACACGATGCCGAGGAGATACTAACTCTAAAAGAGGACACTTGCAAAAGCCATGCATTCGACTGAATTGAACGATCAACAGCAAACAATACGCGCTTAAAGGACCCACTACCACAACGCAGCCATCACTGAGCGCACGATGTCATTAAGGGATTTCATGAAATAAAAGAAAATGATAAAGCAGAATCTTTCTCAGAAATGATATAAATTGCCTCCTCAATCGAACGCAGTAAGTGCTCCAAAAATATGTAAACACCAAAGCAGTAAGAGTAAATGAAAGGAATGAGAATATGTTAGAGAAAAAGGAAAAGAAAAGCAAAAGCGAGAGAAGGCGATGGAAAAGAAAAGGAAAGAACTGAAGAGAAAAGGAAGAAAATGAAGAAGCAGCGGAAAAGGAAGATTTCCCTGTTTCAAAGGTCGACGCTCAAAGTTCGAGGACTAAAGTGGGTACATGGTGGATTCACCTGGACAAAGCCTGAGTTTCGATAAACCCCGTAGGTAGGATATTTTCCTATTCGTTTACTTAGCCTAAAGGTTTTATAAATTATAGAGGTCGCTATGAGCCATGAGAGGCCATGTAAATTAGTTCCAAGTTTTTAAACAAGGGTATGGATTTCATGAATGGCTTTGTTGTTGTACCAACTGACCGTGGAGTTGTGGTTCGACTAAGAACCTGTAAAAGTTTCTGTAAAGCGTGGTGGTTTGTAGTTGTGATAATGATGCTTGGAACCTGATTGGTCTATGTTTGCGATATAATGAGGCACCCTCTCTGCTGAATGGTCCTAAATTTGAGACCTTGTTGTGTTATGCTCTCGCTTTCGGTCATGCTGTCAGGAAACGTGATATTGATGCATGCTTTTTGATGTATTAATATATTTGCATGAAAAAGAGATTTATATGTATGAATTATAATTGTCCATGGTGTAAATGTTTCATGAAGGCCATTCATGGATGTATGAGGAAAATGCATGGGCACATATTTTCATATGCACGGTCACATCAAGGTCGTTTCCAGTAAAGTAGGTAAGGTTTATTCATCGTTGCGAATTCACGAAATGAAACAGATGTGCCCAAAGTGTAGATTCAATGAAAGTGTAAATGATCAAAATGATAAATTACATGTTTTTGGGCGGAGTGTTGGGTAGATCCCTCTGTGGTGAAAGTCCCACCCTGCATCACTACAGATATGAATCCCCACATGTTCGTGAAAATGTTGAAAAAGGCGTACACAATCCCACGCAAACCCGAAATCCTACTGCTCACAAAATAAAGCGAAAAGAATCAAAACTGTTTTGATAAATAAAACGAGTGGTGTCCAATGGTTTAGTCATGGTGTGATGTGTTTCATTCACGCCAAAATTCCAGAGGAATGGTCAGACTGGTCGTGGGAGTACCAGGGTCAGATTCATGGTATAGATATAGATTTCATATACAAGAAACAATTGTATGGAACGAATGATTGTTTATTTATGTCACTGTATGATTTTAAAGTGAGTAACCCTCAGAGGGAAAACTTTCACTCAAGCCATTTCACTCCGCTGTGACCCTTCGTGGCCGCAGATCATCCAAGTAGACGGCATCCATTAGGTAGTGCTGAGAAGAAAGCCAAATGTGGCTTTGAGTAATGTATTTTGTAAATTATGTAAATTCGTAGAATGCCATGAAAACTACAGAATGGTATATAATGTGATATTTATTTCGAAAGTATCAATAGGCCCAAGAGCGCCAAGGTTTTTATCAAGATGCCTCGTGATATCGAGATGAAGGATTTTCCCGCATATTGTGACGCCCAAACCTTGGCCACGACACGGCCAACCAAGGAATATGTAAGTGGATGTCGAATAACCCGACACCATAGAAATTCTGGGCAGAGTCTCCTTTCAGATTTGAGAGCTCTACCCA
Source organism: Tetrastigma voinierianum (assembly GCA_016808115.1). Classification (NCBI taxonomy): domain Eukaryota; kingdom Viridiplantae; phylum Streptophyta; class Magnoliopsida; order Vitales; family Vitaceae; genus Tetrastigma; species Tetrastigma voinierianum. The sequence continues at coordinate 36,694 of JAEQBH010009615.1, read as the reverse complement.
AATACGTGACTCAGACATCCCATTCCAAAACAAAGGGGGCAATATAATCCAATCAAGATGAGTACGGCGGCTACTTGGGCCCCATAAACAATACTCACATAAGTACATACCAACTATGAATCCAACCATATACCAACAGCCACAAGAGTTAATATGTTTTTACTCTTACACCACATATATCAAACTTATAGAGTTCTAATACATGCAAAATCAGAACCAAAGTCACACCCGCTTTCTTCTAATCCTCTCGGTCTCTGTGGACGAGCCACCCCCGCACTCCTCGTACTCAGCCATGACCTTCGGAAGCCAGGTGAGCTAATGCTCGGCAGAGGTGGAATCGCTTCAAGAGGGCTACTTCTCCACCTATGCAAAGGCAATGTCTAGAACAAACATACATTCAAGCAAACGCACATCCTAACAATGCCTACACATCAACTCCGTATCCCAGTCCTCACCCACTCTCTCACAGCACTGCTATTGTTTTGTTAGTTTGTGGACAACCCTCCGATGGGCTATATCAACGCTTCGCTCCCATCAGATTGATATATTATTTGTCAGAACTACCCTCCGATGAATATCAATCGGGCTTCCGACGCATTGATATTTTTAATCTGATCACCCGATAATTAATATATTTAGACAACCCTCCAACCGCTTTCTAACTTCATCTCATGCACTCACCTATAATCCTAAAGGTGTTCATGTAGCGTGAACATATGCCAATTCAAATATAGTCTAATTCACATGAAAATATATAAACATGAATATATTCACATAAAAATTAAATCAGATAACTGCGTGTTATGTAATTTCATTCATCACATCAAAATTTAGCTCACGGCTAACTAAAAAAACAAGCAATCTAATCGAATCACTTGACCAAACACATTTTCAGCCATTATGTGAAATCATCGCTTTTAACAAGAAACCCCGCCACTGCTCTATCAAACATAAATTATCTACTCACTTTGTGAACCCAGATTTCTCGGCCATTCTCGGCCTCTATCTCAAAACTAATACATGATTTATTGAACCATCTGGTCATAGACAACCCAAATGTACCAGAACTGATACACACTGCTCGTGGGTCTCAACCAAAACATTTCTTCTGCTCCAAGGTTTGGAACCAATCAAACACTGGGCTCAAGGCCCACTAAACTCAACCCAAACACTACACTGTGACTTAAACGTAAGAATAAAACCCAAGTAGGAGTAACTCCACCTCCTGAGTTTGAGAAAACTCCCTAATCCCACACCCACGCGCGAAGCCTCCCTCCGCAGAAAGCAGCTCCCCTGTCTCTCACTTAATTCACGATTAGATCACAGACAAATCTGTAGAGAGAAGTGTCTTCCTAAAACCTCCAACTGAGCCGCCACCGTTCTCCCATTCCTCCCCACGCTTTTTTTTTTTGGCTTAATGAAGGGTAAACATACCTAATAGCGGAGCCATCTTTTCTAACTTAAATCATCCCAAAATGACACTGACATTCTCTTTCCTTTGAATGCTTTGACATTCATTTCATTCGACCGTCCATTTCATCATTTATCTACGCCAATTCGCACATGAGTACTTGTTATATATGACTTTCGTCAAGAATAAAGATCAACTTACACGCAGAGACTGAACTCTGATGCCTCAAAAACGGTCGATCCGACCGGGTCCCGGAATTCTACCAATTTTACGTTAACTAGATTTCCATGAAGAACATCTAACTGCAATCTTTTTCACATCCGAGATTCAGGTTAAATTACTGATTCAACCGTAAATTAACAATTTTGTTATCAAATACGATTTTGTCATTTTCCAGAATGGAACTTCGGTCTTATAACATCCATTATGCTCAAACCTGAGAAACAGTCTGCAAACATTTAAGATTTCACTTTACCAAGTAAAAATATCTATTTTATTCTGACTACAGGTTATGTAAATAATCTATAAAAATATATATTTAACTTTACTGTAACGGTAAAACTTTGATTTTGTTTCATTTAACTTTATAAATTCAAACAGCATGATATATTTCCATTGGATACAAATTAATTGAAATGATATATATGTTGGATGAGAACTTTCTTTTCCCTTTCTTAATCCAACGTCATTTCAATTTTTAAAAAGACTAATCCATTGAGTTCTATTCATAATTTGACAATTCACTCATAATTAATAAACGAATACCATCCGAAACATCAAACAGACAAATTATTACTAATCGGCGTACAAAAAACATATTATATTATAACACAATAATATTTATAACTTTGACAAATAATCATTGAAACAAGTGATTAAAATTATATTATAATATTATAAGCATACAAAACAATCATTCGGTTATTACCAAAATTGTACAAGCATTTTACTTATAAAAAGAAATAGGTCTTATATTAATTGTTATCAAGATCAAGCCAAAGAATATCAAGGAATTGTTTTCACTTTTGATCAAATCGTCATGAAATGATATATTTTTTTATATTAAAAAATTTTCCTTAAGATAATTGATAATAGAACTCGAACAAATCAAAAATATAAAAAACAAATCGATAGTTCAATGTCAATTAAAGTGACTATGATACTAATTATTAAATTATTTTTATAAAAATTAAGAATATTTATTTATCTTAAAAAAACAATTTATCAATAATCAATAATCTAATAAATATATTGTCAAAATAATTTACTAACAAAAAATATATTAATTACAGAAACATACTTGGTATTTAATCCGAATTATTAACCCGCCATAAGGGTTTAAATACCTAATACATTGCCGGTATTGATACTCTACGCGCAACACGATATAGGCAATCGATAATCGCTTCGAGTGGAAACGGGGAAAAATCATGACATCGCGAGGCGCATCGGCATCTGAATCTACATATCGCAGTTTGTCGTCGGTCATGCGGCGCGCATTTTTGACTAAAATTATCGGCTATATAGTATATCGCTATATCGGCTAGCCCAAGGTGGAATTGTTGGACTCCATTCGACACGAGATCATCCGCGATGATCCAATGGTTTAGATTTCACCGGCGCTCAAGTCTTTCCAACGACTAGTTTGACAATCCGCACACCAATCGCCAATCCACTACCAAGAGTTTCACCCGAATTTTAAATGTTATCCAATAAATAAATTTTTGATCAAAACGCTATCGACATCCCCACTTGATCCAATGATTATGAATTTATCTCAGTTATGTCGAAAGAATATCTAACGTTAGATATTCACCAAAATTAAATCCAATGGTTATACTAAATTAAAATATATTTTGACTATTCAATGGCTCTTTTAATCTAAAAAATAATCTATAAATAATTTAAAATCATTTCATTTTATCACAAAATTCTTTACTCATATTCAATCTCATTTCCACCTCAAAAAAGGAATTTGGTGTTTAAGGTTTCAAGTTCCAAATGTTAACAAGGTTAATTAAGGTATATATTTATGTTTAATTTACTTTAAATTGTCACAGGATGCATGTTTGTATTTAATAGTTTTATATTTATGTTTTATTTATGTTAGCTATATTTTAGTTTTTATTTTATAATTTTATATTAGATTATAAATTTAATAATATAATTTTTATATTAGTTTAAGGTTGATATGGGCAAAAAATAGGCCTAATATCCACCCCTTGTGGCTCAGAGGAAATGGCGGGTCTATATCAAACCCAGCCCTTATGTCAACTTTACAGAGGTCCATTCACCAGTCTGTGTTTGACCTAAGACTATTGAAAATCCATAACCGGGTCCAATAAAGCCTTACACTTCCTACATCTAAACAAAAGGAAAAGATATTTATTATTCAGATCCACCATATGTTGTGCCGAGGTCGATAGTATCATCACAATGGAGATCTTCCTATACTGAAAGCAGCACTATCCTAGTTAACCGTTTCTTCCTATATCCTGCACTTTCATCCGATAGACTAAAATGCTAAAATATTCCATCAAATGGAAGGACTCCTAATTACCATCCAACTGGTTTAGTCTCAACTATAAATACGAGGCCATCCCATCGGTGAAAGGTACAATTTACACACATTCAAACATGCCAATACTAATTTCTAAGTATTCTCTTCTCTACAGCAACTGACTAGATCAGAGGCAGCTGACGCAAAACCCTCCTCACACATCAATTTCTTTGTTCTGTGAGAGTGTTACGCCCAGAGTCTCAGACTTGGCATCACAATAATTCCACCCTACCTAGATAATCCGTGGCTACAGATCCCACTTACATTAAACAATCCGGTCCAGCTCCAATCCACTTCTGCCAATGCCCATTCCTCCGGCGGAAAAAGGCATCATCAATAAGCCACCTCGGAACTACAAATTGACACAAATATAATCCACTTTCACATCAATAAGATCAATTTAACACAAGCAAGAGGCACGCTAATCCACCGTTGATGCAAAGGATCCACCAGGAATGCTGGTCAGGGCCTCGACTGTGAGGAAGTAATCACAAGCCAACGGCTTAACTGAGTCGCGGAAGACCGGGTCATTAATCAACGCCCGCAGGAATCTAACACCGACCGGGACAGATGCAAGATCCGGGGCGATTCCCACAAACTCCAGTGAAGGCCGCGCATTCTGCACGAAGACCGACACAAATATGGCAAATCCCCCGAGATGCTCAAGGTATGTAATCCACGAGCCAATTAGCCCTCAGAGGCTAACCCCCTGAAGGATAAAATGAGCAGAACTTCCTGATCCCCCCACCCGCACTAAGAGCAATCATGAGCAAAGAGGTTTAGGAGCGTCTCACAGAAATGCACAGATGAAGAGGTGTGAAGAAGGACGCACTGCATACCATGGATGTGGCTGGGTACAACAAACCAATCACCCCTTCACAATGAATATTACGTTATCTATCGCAAACAAATTGACGCGCAAGGTTAAGTCTGACAGCCAAAGTCCCATCGGCCATCTTAAATATCACTTACAAGAACTGTATGGAGTCAATGGCATTGACCCCAGCGCAGGCTACACACGCGCGTGCGCGCTCGGGGCCAGCTCGGCCGCACATCCATCAATCTTTCACCTGGTGAGCTATCTCATCGCCGCTTCCACTTCATCAGCAGACGGCACGAAAGCCGGAAGCACATCTGGCTGACAATAAAACAAGGCTCGCAGTAGGGAGTCACGTGCAAAGATTCATCGTTTAATTTTTTGAAGATGATTCGCCTTCGATGAAAATTCGCCATCACCGTTTCATCGCGTGGCCGGGAGTGTAGTCGAAAGACCTAATGCTTTCATTCTAAAATCCTCAGCAAGGCCGGCATTTCGCCAAAGCAGAGAAATACATAACCTACAGAGCTCTCATATCCAGAGGGAGAACTCGCCCACCTTATAAAAAGGAAAAAGTACAACGCATAAAACGGCGGCACTGAGCCCTCTCCTTCTAAGAAAGATCACCAGAGAAGTTCCTGTGGAAAAGATCGGCGAACCCACTCGGGTGGCATGAAATCTCAGACCGCCCGTCTACCACAATCGAAAGACGAACATTTGGTCGCCGCAGTCAGCTTCACCCACTAACACCGTCGCAAATCTACATGAAGTACTTTAACGAGCGCTTCAGGTGGCCAACCCGGTGATGAACAACCCGCCACGTAGAGACAATAACATCTGCATCATATGAGTTTCATGTGGACCCGGCGGCATCGACCATAACCGATACAACCAAGGAGAGAAATAGTACTCATTGTGCAACGAGGATATCCCGGGCCGCTTCATATCTCATGCCAGAAATCAGCCCAAAATCAGCGCCCGTAATCAAGCCTTATCAGTGATCTCAGCCCCCAACTCGAAATCACCGCCGACAAATTACCGACTCAAAGACCAAAGAGTCCCTTGAGAAATCCACGTATCTCAGAGGACTACAGGAGGAGGAGAATCTAGTTCGCCCTGAAAGCCTACTCATGCAAAAAGATTGGGTCAAGAGATGGGGGAAAATACAAACAAAGATTCAAACTACCTTGACTAGACAATAACCATCACGTTTCTTCCACTCAGATCTGAGGATATCAAAGATCTCCCATTCGACGACCTCCATCAGGCATGCGATCGTGAGTCACCGACAACAACATCGATTTAATCGACAATCCGGTTCTGGCCGACATCATTTTTATTTTCACTTTGACAAATGTGGGGAGAGAAAAGCTTGAGCCCAACACATCTGAGGATTTTTCTCGTGAAAAGCGTATCGCCTCGCCCAATTCAACCCGCATCACTACAAATATACAACCTCCACACAGCGATTTCCATCAAGCTGTAGATTTGTATCAGAGACGCCTATCGCCTTATAACATGTTACGAGGAGGCCATCTCTCAACGCATTAAAAAGCCATCCTCCGCGTACCGTTATCAAATTCAACCATTCACTTATCATCAGGATGGTTCGAGGAGATCGAGTGGCTGTGTGGAGGCTATACACTTCCGCCAAACGTAGAGCTGGTCGGCTAACGCGTAATATGGATGAGTCGAAGATGCGGACGAGGTGCTCACCCGAATCTCGAACTTTCTCTCGAGAACTTGAACCGGCCTCTCGGACGACGACTCGAAGATCCTCGCCACATCGGCCCAATTAACAGGAATTCGCCGTCTCGCCAGCTTTCAGCGTATCAAGGACGCTGTGATGGAAGCAAAATGGGGATATGGGAGGAATTGACCCCCCCAGTAATCACATTACAAAATTGAACACCAACCCATCCTTCAAACCCGGACAAGGAGCGCCAGAGCTTCGCACTGCAAAGAAAAGCCATCAATGAAGAGGTCGCACCTCCGCAGAGCGATCGTGGAAGGGAATACCCGAGCGGCTGGTAAACGCCGCATCGGCAAAGCAAACGTAAATGGCGACTCAGACGACTTCACCGACATAAATAAAGCTTCGTCTAAAGGACGCTTCCCTTTACCTAAAATCGATTCATCGCGGATGCAACTAAGAGGTCATGAACTTCTTAGTTTCATGGATGCTTCTCCGGTATTAACCGGGGACGTAAAGATAATCCCCAAGACCAAGAAAAGACCGTCATTACGTTGACATGGTCCATTACATCGAAAGTGATGCGCTCAGCTCAAGAACGCTGGAGCGACCACCGTAGACTAGTAACCTGATGTTCCAAAAAGGCATAGGCACCACTATGGAAGCATACAGACTACATGCCGGTTAAGTCCATCACCGCGATACCCACATCGCTTCATCTCTCTCGAGGTATGCCCAGATTTTAAGAAACTATAATATGGTCGAACCTGTACCAAACGCCATGTCACTGAAAATTTCGGCTTCATAGTCAATCGCTGTGGGAATCAAGCAAATCCGAACAAAATAAAGGCATTACTCGCATGCCACGCCGCCGTGAATAAAAAGAAGCACAACGATCGGACAGTGGAGATAGCCGCCGGTCGCTTTCGTCCAGCAAGTGATAGATGCCGCCTTTCTCCTGCTCGGGCAGTGCCTTCACTGGCTGTTTAAGGCAGGAAGCGTTTCTCGGGCCACAAGACATATCTCAGCCCTCCCGTCCTAGTGAGCCCTGTCGTAGGAACCTCACCCCGTACTTAGTCACGGTCGAACTTTTCATCCGCCAATACGCCCTCGTCAGAGATAAAGAACTGATGAGCATCCTGGCGACATCGCAAAATGCAGTCCTAAGAGGGAGCAGAGGAAAGATGATTCAAATGAAAAATTTAATTTTGCCCCGTAATCGCCTAAAGCTCGCCGTATTTCCAAGCTCATACCATAAGTCCCAAATCGAATACCCAACTAAGGCACGCACAAACCGTAGACCTCGGTGCGCACTAATGAAATGGGCCATGTAACTGCTTCGAGTTTGACATTAGGATATGCGCCGAAACCGCCATAAAGTGACTGTGTCTCGCGTACTTGGCTTTCGCGGAATCTGCATCGACAGAACCGACGCGGTACCCAGCGCCAGAGCCGACCTTTCCACTGAAGCTCTTCAGAGCGGAGAGCCTCAAACGCCTAAGCGAGTGGAGTAAAGTCTTATCTCAACCTCTCCGTATGAATAGACATTGAATATGCACGGTTTGATCATCCGTAACATCCAACAATGAAGGTCGAATATGAGGTCACATAAAGAAGCCTCAACCCGCTCAATTCGTTAGAGGTTGATCGGGCTAGAGGTCTACGCACTTCAACTCGTGGTTAGACAAAAGATAGAAGACACATATGAGGCCAAAAGCGAGAGAATGATCCTCAGACTTCCGTAAGGTTCGTGACTTATCAAAGAAATTTGTCCCAGTTCAGGCGGACATTGTTGTGTCCTGTATGAGGAATTCTGAGCCGACGCTCGCAAAGCTAGCCACAAATTTCTCTCGTAAAGACCTCAAAGATGTCAACACTCAGTTTAATATTTAGCGTAACCTTCTATCGAATTCCTTATATATGATGGTCGCCCGTAGGATCCGAGCCGAGTCGAAGGACCCTATTCGGGGATTATATATTAATGACTAACCCTACCGGATGACTCAAAGAAAGCGCCAAGATAAGAGAGGATCTTCCGTGATTACCAACCACAAAGGAAGCCTCATGTTTAGGATTCTTCACACCTTTCTTGAAATGCATCACAGAGAAGATACCGGCACGTATAAGAGAAGTACACGAGGGCATAAGGGAATCATATAGAGCTCTGCATTATCAGGAAGGTCTTCGGTGACAGGATACTACCGGGCCAACTATACTCAAGCGATTTAACCACCTAGTCAAAAATGCAAGATCCTGCCAGAGCACGCCAAGATCTCACGCTCCCATCGCAGCTACACCGACGCCGATCATAAGCCTCGCCATTCCAACAATGGGGTTTGACATATTGGGACCTCGCCGCATCTGGAAAAGGACAAGCAAATTCATAATCATCCAGAGATTACTTCACCAAAACAAGTGGTCGAGCTTTAGCTACAATCACTAGGAGCAAAAGATACTGCACTCAGGTGGCGAGCCATCATTCAGAGCTCAGATCCCGAGAGCCTCCGCATTTTGATAATGGAAAATGGGCCGACAACAACAATGAGACTTTATACGAGCTGAATGCCAAAATTATTTACTATCCTGAAGACACCTGGCAGAATAATCTGACAAAGCCGAGGTCAATAATGACCCTTAAAGCCGCTAAAGACCTAAGTTAAAGACCATAAAGGAATTGGGTGTGAATACCTTTCCCGAGGTACTATGGGCCGCTGCATCGAACACATTAAAAGACGCTACTGTGAAACCTCGCTTTAGTTGCACCGGTGGCACACCGAAGCTCCGAATAAAATCCTCAGATCAGTTAAAGATCGCATATGGTCAACGAGGCCCTTCGTCAACTTTTGTGAACCTGGTAGACGCGAAGCGCCGAAAGCAAACAAACACTGCAGGAATATCAAAGAAACAAAGAAGGTATTAATCAAAGGGTCGTGCCTTGGTTACATCCCAAAGTACTTAGTCTTGAAGAAATCCTCGGGCCGCAGAAAATCCAGCCATGGAAAGTTGGGCCCTAACCGAAGGTCTCATGATCATAACCTTCAGTCGCCGCATCGTGCAATTACGAACTCCAAACGTAAGAGGAAAAAATTGCCAATGGGAATGCGAACATCTCAAACGTTTTACCAATGTTGCTAAGTTCCATTGCACACAATTAGTGCATAGCGAGTTGAACATTTGTTAATCACTTATGTCAGACATCCCCATACAATTAAATATACTAAATCGAAGAGCATAACAGGAAAATTCATAAAGAAAAGGCTCTCATATTACAATCGACATACCGACATATAATCTGAGTAATAATTGATTATAATAATGTGATCATCCCCATATCTTGAATAGCATACAACATCGAGCAGCTAAAAAAAAGCCAAGAAGAAGGAAATGTGGAGTGCGTAAGATGAAAGAAGGAGAAAGAAAAGAGGAAAAAGAAAGGGGAACAAAGGAGAAAGACAAAAAAAAAAACAAAGAAGCAGATGAGAAAGTCAAAAGAGTTAAAAGAAAGATGAGAGTGTAAAGGAGGAGGAAGAAGATGCGTAAAACTGAAAGAGCAAACGCAAAGTTGCGCCACCCTCCCAAGCACCTCAGCCAAAAGCCAGGAATAATATTAATCCCATAAATGGGAGACTAGGAAAAACACAACTTCCACAAACAGATCCGATAAAAGTTGATCGGTGCCGCCGAGGAACCCTGCCAGCATGCTCCTTCAAATTTCAATATCTATCCCGTGCGAACTCATTCACATTATAAAAAGTAGAATCTCAAAAGGCATAATGACAACTGAACAACTATTTATAAGCAGGCAGTTTTTTAGTCACTGAACTGCCCCAAATTCTCCTTACACGCGCCCGCACTTTTTCAAAATCAAATTACACAAGCGCTTTCGACATCGGCAGCTTCCAAAGTTAGCGTTTAACAAAGCAGCGCCACATCGGCCGTTTCTTCATGACGCGCGCCATCACACCAACTGGGTCAGCTGGTCGCTACCTAAATGATCGATTAATCCATTTACTGAACGCCACCGCGCCACCGCGCCACAGCTCGCTACTCACTCACCAGGTCGCCCGCTTCAACACGTGCCACGCCGCCTTCGGGAACAAAGAGTCGGACAACCCATTTCGGGCCGAACGCCACTGGCGGCCACCGCGCGAGCCTGCGGTTTCACTTCCAATGGTGTCGCCGCTTCTAACATGGCACGCCGCTTAAATGAGCGACGAACCGCATTTTCGGCTGAACGCCACCATACACCGCACTATGAGCCTCGTTGTTCACTTGGCTGTGGTCGCCCGCTTCAACACAGCTGGTACCGCCGAAATGAGTCATCAACCATTTACCGAACGCCACCACATCGCGCTTACGAGCCCGTTGCTCACTCGACGAGGTCCTCGCTTCAACACAGCCACGCCGCCAAACGAGTCGACCAACCATTTCAGGTCGGAATCGCCACCAAGGCCATCGGGTTATATTTCGCCGCCACCTCACTGTAGTTCCACACAGTCACGCCGCCAAACGAGTCGTGACCAACCCATTTCTACCGAACGCCACCATGCCATCGCGCCATGAGCCCCGTCACCACTCGACGAGGTCGTTCGTCAACACAGGCACGCCACAATGAGTCAGACCAACCCATTTCGACCGGAGCTACTGGTAGCCACAACACAAGACCAATCCATTCACCTTCGACAGCTTCCACAAACGCAACATGGACGCAGCCCCACTCACTCTTCCACCAACAAAGCTCTTCTCATCATCAACATGGACGAGCCCTACTCACACTTGGCTCACGAGCTCTTCCTATCACCAACATGGACGAGCGCTCTACCTCACCACTGACGAAGCCTTCATCACCAACACGGATTGTTCATCGAATGGCATCGCCACGGCTTTCCATCATCACATACCAGCTCTAATTCCATTGTCCACCTTAACGAAGCTTCTTCCAACAAACAACATGAACCAGCTCCACCTTATCATTAATTCGATCAGCTCTTCATCACCACAACACGGACGAGCTCCACTCACACTTTATAACACTGCAGCCTCTCCCATCATCAAGATGGACGAGCTCTAATTCACTATCTCACCTCCGACGAGCTCTTTTCACCGCCAACACGCCGACAAGTTTCACCCAACACCTGCACAGCCTCTTCTCATCAACATGGATCTAGCCCTATCATTAAATTTGACATCATCAACAGCCTTCCCTATCAACGCCGATGGACGGAAAGCTATAACTGGCCATTCACTCCGACGAGCTCTCATCACCGCCGGATCAGCTCACCCTACTACTCGACGAGCTCTTCTCATCTACCAACATGATCCAGCCCTATCACCCACTGACAAGCCTTCCCATCACCAAGCATCGACCAGCTCTAACATACTGAGCTTCACCCGACGAGCCTTCCATCAAACACCAACATGGATTGAAGGCTCCGACCTGCCACTCACCAGCCTTCTCATCACCTCAACATGGACGGAGCCCTTACCATTTACTCATGATCAGCCTTCCCATCACCAACATTAACAGTTTCACCTCACTACCTGACGAGCTCTTCCTCACCACCCACCACGGATCTAGCCCGCCCATCACCCCCACAACGACAGCCTTCCATCAAACAACATGGACGGAAGCCTCACCCTACCACCGTGACGAGCTCTCACCGGCCCACGGATCGAGCTCTACCACACCGACGAGTTTTCCCCACTCACTAATATTATTGAGTCTACTTTCCAATTTATATCACGAGTTTTCCTATCACAAGATGGACAGAGCTCTCACCCATTATTCACTGACTATTTCTTCCTTTATCACAACATGGATTTAGCTTCACCTTATTTACCAGACGAGCTCTTCTCATCACAACATGGACGAGTCTACTTCTCATATTAATTTACTCCGACTATTTCTTCCTATCACCAACATGGATTTAAAGTTTCCACTTACTACCGTGACGAGTTTTCATCAATACCATGGATCAGCTCCTACTAAGTATTTTCCTACTCCACGAAGCTCTTCCTTACCACCAACATAATAGTTTTTACCTCATTTACTCTACTTAGAGCTCTTCCTTATTAGCCAACACGGACGAAGCCCCACTTAATACTTCCGCATCGAGCCTTCTCATCACCAACATACCAGCCCTACTCAAAATCTACATTGACGAGCTCTTCCTATCAACAGCACGGACGAGTCGACCCATTATTCACTGTGACGAGCTTCTTCTACTCACAACACGGACGAGCCCACTCAATTTACTCCGACGCAGCTTCTCCCATCACCAACACGGACGAAAGCCTCTTACCCTACATTTGTATTTCAGCTCTCTTCTCATCACCAACATGAACGAGTCTTTACCATTAAGAATTCTGCATGGACGAGCTTCTTCCTGTCACAAAGATGGATAGCTCTAATCTACTATTCACTGACTTAGCTCTCTTCCATCACCCAACATGGACGAGCTCTACCTCACTACCGACGCAGCTTCTTCATCATTCAAATATGGACGAGCCTCATCAATTTTTACATTGATTCCAGCTCTTCCTATCAACAAAGATGGACGCAGCTCTAACCTACTATTCACTCCGACAGCCTTCCCATCACCCAACATGGACGAAGCTCTACTTCTACTACTCAAACGTACTCTTCTCACTCACCAACGCGTGACGAGCTCTATTCAACTATGCGCTTTACCACCGCCGCCAGCTTCACATGAGAAGCCCTCGCTTCAATCCATTTATATTGACGAAGCTCGCCATTCATTTCACTTCGCGCAGCACCCGCTTCTCAATTATATCACACAGTTATTCCCGCTAACCTGCAAACGAGTTCCTGCGCACGCTCGACGAGCTTTCTGCGATTCCAGCGACCGGCATACGAAACCCCAAGAGGAAAGTGAGCACAATTGCTCAAAACCCTTAACCGAATCATCAGCCAGGAATAAAATACATATGTATCCCAATAAGAATGCGAATTATAAATGTGTACGTATTTATCGAAAAGAGAGCTACATTTGATCCTCTCGTGCCCGTGCCCGGCAAAATGAGTAAATATATACATACGTAAAAAAGACATGGATGCGGAAGGGTCGGTGATTCGCCCAAAGTCACGCGCCAGGAGGAAGGGATGACGAGGAATGTGAATGGATTTCCTCATAGGAGTGCCGCCTCACAGGGCCACTCAGAGAGGTAGATTCCTCCGCCTCGCTACCAGGGAAGATCAAAATTGAAATCTTGAGTTTGCACGCGAGAACCGCTTTCCTTTGAAAAAGCCAGGCCACCTGGCCCACCGAGCATCGGGTCTGATCCCAGCTTGCCTAATAACCTCGCCTGCGGCAACCATAATGACTGGCCGATGAAGATCGACACGCAACCGCAGATTCCGCTTAGCCGCTCTCCGACGACTCGCAGCTCGAAAAGACTCGCTGACGGCGCTTCTAGTGAAGACCTTACCCTCGTAAGCTTTCACACGGCAGCTTCGTTGTGTTTCCTGTTAGTCAAGCAAGCATTGGCCGCATAAATTCCATTTGAAGATCTCGCGCCGCCGGAGGACGAGCTCATCCCTAACTGGCCAAGCCGCATCGGCAAATGCCGCCGCTCTCCCGAGCCTCAACCAAGTTACTCAGGTGACGAGATTGTCTCGAACCTCTGAAGCTCGCCCACCACGCCGCTTTCGTCAAGCGGTTAACCTCATCTTTCTACTCTCACCCGGTTAACGAGCCATCGCGTCGTTAGACTTAGTCGCCCGCATTCTTCGCCCCTCAACGCCAGACGCGGCTCCTTCGCACTACCGCCATAGTTGAGCGTGGTAGCTCGCTTATAAACGGAAGCGATTCCTTTAATGCTTTCTTATTTTACCATCTTTCGCTTAATTTTCAAATGAGAAGAAACTCCGCATAGTCAAATACAAAGTCAAGATCGGACGCAGTAAAATGTATCGCGATAAACGGTGGATTAGAGACTTCACGCAAGGCGCACTTCGAAAAGGATAAAGCCAAAGCTTCATCAACCTGGAAGCCTCTTTGACTTCCCAAGGTCGCAACTGACAATAGAAGAAACAATACTTCGCAAAGGTTCGCGCAGATTAGATGTTAATCCCGCATTATTAGAAATCTTTATTTTCGACTTTTCTTCGGTTCCGCCACTCGAGGAGGCACCAATGGTCTCTATATGGATCAATACGCTACTGATGGTGGACAGCCGCCAACGTCGTCGACTACCACCCAGCGATCGTCCAAACACGCTTCTCGAAGAGGTGCGTAGAGATAAACCCAAGAAAGATCACTTAACAGATAACGCCCCGCCCCCCTGATAGGAAGCCTGAGGCGTCCCCACTTCACCTCGGCCAAAACCTGTCATCCTTCTGAGATTGTGATTTTTTCCTTTTCACGCCTGGGCTCCTGATACACCCTGAATGAACCAAATTTCCAGCTGAGCCAGTTATGAGGTCCAAAGGAAAAACCTCACGGTGGAAGGAGGCAGCCTCTAAAGTGAGACCGTACTGATTACTCTACTCCAGATGGACTAAAGAATGCCGCATTTACTAACTCCGCATATATGAGCTGTATTCCGCCAACGCCAAAGCATGACGCTGTTTTCCGCTAAGGTCAAAACAGCACTCCGAGAAATAACACGAGGAAAGTAAAAAACCGTAAACGCTTCAACCATCTTCACAAGCCACGCTAAAAACAAGAGAAAGCAAATACTCACGAAGATTATCGTGGGTATGCTAGGCCTAGGACAATTGTGGTCGCCCTGTCGAAGATCAGGCTCAAGGAATCACCGCCATCACAGCCATCGCCTTCCATTTAATTTTATAAAGAAGGTAGGTCTGAGATTACCGCAGGAGCTCCAAAGCGTTTGAGAAGAAATGGTTCTCCCAGAGAATATATTGAATGAAAAGATGAAGGAGCAGCTGGCTTGTAATCAACCTCTTATCCCTAAAAATTAAAAAGTAGCTCACCAAAATACCCCATCACTGGAGCCCAAAGACAATGCTAATACAGAACCTCGCGAAGGGGCAGTGGAAACGGAAAAAGATCACAAAGGCGACTTTGAAGGCACCATCCTGCACTGAGGTCAGATAAAGTTGAGAGCCAACATCCTGGGACCCATATTCTGACACTGTGGGAAAATGTCGATAGGGATCAAAGAAAATGGTCCCACATAAAGGGCCAACTCGGGCTAGGTCCCATCGCTCACAAAGATGTCAAGGGCGATTGAGAAATCGACCTCCCCTCCCTCCTTCTCTCCTCCCTCCCTCACCCTCCTCCTCCCTCCTCTCTCTCCTCCCCCAGGCCTGATCAGTTCAGCCCCTACCCATTCACTGGACGAGCGCCACAGTGTCGAGGCTAAAACGACTGGCCAAACAAGCAACACCCTCAAATTTCGCCCGACCAGATCATCAAGAGTCATCACGGAGCAGGCGAAGAAGAGCGATTCGACCTATGATTTAGTTAAATAGTAATAGACGAGAGCCGTAACAATAAAACCTTAGAGCTCGACCTATCAACCTAAAAGACCTACACGGTTAAGAAGGTAGCGCGCACTGTAACAACAAAGCGAAAGGAACAAGATCAGAGAAACTCAAGATAGAGGGGGTTTGGAAGAAGGAGACCCAGGGAGTCAAGGAGAATATGAAAAACAAGGCCAACTAAGAGTCACCATTAATCATCTCTAGTGCCTTTTCCGAACCCATTTTTAAGTGGTGGCTAACGTGAAGAATTAGTACTCTCATGACACGCGCCAGGTTGCGCTGTAATCGAGGTGGGCAAAAATAGTTCAATATCCAATTTCTAGGCCCAGAGGAAATGGGCAGTTCCATATCAAACCCAGTTCTTATGTCAACCTCAAAGCAGAGGTCCGATTCACCGAGCCCAAAGCCGACCGAAAGACGGTTGAAAACTACAACCATTCACAAGCCTGTACATCTCATCTCCAAACGTAAAATAGAAAGATATATTTTTATTATTCCTGTATCCTAACATAAGGGAAAGAAAGGATAATGATAGATCATTGCTACCGACATCTTCCTATAAAGAAAAGAAGATTCATCCCAAGTTAACCGCTTTTTCTCATCCCCATTAGTAACCGATATGGACTAAAATAAGAAATATTCCATCCAATATGGAAGGACTCAATTACCATCCAACCGGCCGAGTTCAATATAAATACGGTACTATCCCATCTGCGGAAAGATACGCCTAAATTCCACACACATTCGGGATGCCAATACTAATTTCGCATTCTTCTCCTCAAGTGGCATCCAATCTCATATCCTTGATGCCACAAGAAAGCTTCCCGCCAACCAATTGTTTCACAGAGATTGCTACGCCCGTGTTCTAGACGACATCGCACAATCTTGGCCCTGCACCCTGCATACAATCCAGACGCCATCCCAGCCTATGTCAATCCTGTCCAGCCTTAACTAATTTCACACTCCATAAAATTAGTCCCACAAAGATCATCAAAGGTAATGTTTATATATAATATATTATTAAATAATACTATAGTTTTATATAGTATAAATAAATTTAATAGAATGTCTTTTGTAAAATAATGTTATATTAGTTTATTTATAATTTCATATTAGATTTATAAATTTAACAATATAATTTTAGTATTATTTTAAGGTATACTCAAGTATATATATATAGTATATTATTAAATAATACTATAGTTTTATATAGTATAATAAATTTATTAGTGATGTATTCTTTAAAATACTATATATTAGTTTTATTTTATAATTATATTAGATTATAAATTCTAATAAAATATATTATATTAGATTATATATTATAATTATAGTGATATCTTCTTTAAAATAACTTATATATTAGTTTAATTTTGAAAGTTTATATGATACTTTCATATACAAACCAATTTGTTAATTAATTAACTTTCCATGTTAGTTAATATTTAGAAATGAAGTTATATATTAGTTAACATTATTATGTGTATGCATATTATAAATTTATAGTTTTATATGAAGCTTATATTTTAGATTAGTTTAATTTAGTATAATATATTAATAAATTAAATAACCTTTTCATGTTAGTTAATATTTTAAATTTGGTTATATATTAGTTAATATTGTGTATGTACATTATAAATATGTAGTTTTATATGGAAAATAAATTCATTTTAATTGTAGTAATAATATAGTTTATATAAGTTCAATTAATAGATGATAGTGGAAGTAATATTGAGGCTCTAGATTCAGCATGAAATATTGCAATACATGTGTGGAAAGGAATAGAAATTGTATAGTATGCAATTACTATGGTTTATGATAAGGAGTGAAATCACTACTTAAATTTCACCTATCACATTCTGATCCCCACTCTTGTCAGATGAAGCCCAAATGTGTCTCTAAGTGAAACGAGAAATGAGGCAACTTTTATTAAAATAAAGAAAAAGCGAAGAGAAAGCAATATATATAGAAGAAATTCAGACTAAAACTACGAGGCACGATGGGGGACGCGAGAGACATCTCATTGATGATGATGAGAGGATGAGGAGGAAGAAGAGGATGGCTGGAGACAGATCTCGGTGACATGACCCTCACGAGAGTCACTTCACAAAGATGTCGTGTGTCAAAAGCTACTGAATGGAACCGACAACAAGAAGAATGATTTACAAGAGACAAAAGAAAATGGGTAAATCTTTTAATTTAAATTAGCTTTTATAAAATAAACTAATTCACTTCGATTTGTAATTGAGATATCAGAACAGTAAGCTTTCACAACCCAAACGACTAATCCAACAAGACGCATGCAAAGATCTCAAAGTGTAGATAACTGGACGATCACCACCTCTCATTCCATCATTATACAAATCTCAGCAAAGAAGACAAAAGAACATAAATCTTTTCGTCGTGAAGCAATCAAAGAAACGAAGACGGGTCACTTAATCGCAAATTCTTCATATGAGAGTGTTACACCCGCACAGCAGATTCTCACCACTGCTAAGAACATGATTATTGGTGTACAATGTTTCAAGTGTGACAATTAGTTTTTAGTTTCAATAAAATTGTTATCTTATATTATAATTGAAAAACCAGATTATTAATTCCATTAATTATACTCTGTAGGCATGATATTAGAGCCACCATCTCCACAAGGAAATCAAAACATATAATTGGATATGGAGTATATGAAGATTATGAACATCCAAAATGGTAGAAATGAAGACTTATGGTGCTTAATTATGTGTGATTATTGACTCGTCCTGCCAATTGAGATCATTACCTCATGGTATATTCGAAGAAATAATAATATTCCTCAAGTCCTGGCCGATGATCCGATACATAAAAACAACAAATACATTTATGGTTTGTCATTGACGTGATTAAGGAAGTCAGAAGCAAATTGTTGCGGCAAATTGTTACCGACAAATTGGAATCGCGATTGCGTTTATAGTTGGGCAATGGCAAAGTACAATTTATATCGCACTTCATGCGCAACATTAATCGGTGATTGACTTGATGTTTGAAGACATTGGTAAGAGCCACTATTTTGAAATTAATACCAATGCATGAAAAATCACCAACTTCATCTACAATCATGGTTAGTTGCTTCGTAAAAATGAGAAAGGTCCGGTGAGAGACAGGCGTCCGGTGGCAACAAGATTTTAAATAAATACACGGCCTAGAAAGTCTTCAAAAGAGGGCTGATTTGGAAGAAGACTATTAGCAATGAATAGATTTCACAAGCTTAATGATCGGACTCATTGACACAGAGGTCATACCATGTTTGATCATACATATCGAGAAGGTCTCTGCTAGTGTCAATCTATGATGCACTATATGTCGCTTCTTTTTGCATTGCTGATTATGAAGCTCATCCCAACAATGTCATTTGTGTATGAGTTTATTCGGCACGAAGCAAATTTACATCAACTCAACCCAAATATCAATAAAACAAATGACGCAGTATCTCGCCGGATAGAACCTCAAAAACATCTTCTTGAAAAGAGGTAACTAAGTCGATATCATAATCATATTTACGTATATTATCTTCCTTTATCACATACTAATTCTAAATACTTTGTAGCATAATATTTGAATCCAATATTTCAATATATAGACTCGCAATTAGTAGTGACTCTGTGTTACTTCAAGTCGTTTGTTTAAGATGTAAGATTATCTTCAACTACCACAAGCAGTAATTTTTAGAAATGAGATATACCACAGTTACAATTTAATTAATTTGATTCAATTTATTTGGTTACACTTACACTTATATTGATTTGATATACAATTTCATTTCACAACTTATAATGTTTCTGAGTTAAAAGAGGACTTTTGACAGAGCAACAGCCTCAAGAGATTTAATGGTTCTCGTCGTTGTTATTTTCATTAAAACTTTAAAAGTAAAGTCTATTCTCATGTTATTATTAGATTTTGAATGTTACTTAATTTTATTACAGCTGAATTGTAACATCCCAAAATATACCCTACCGCTTTCTGACTTGTTTAGGTATATTAAGTTAAATGGAAATTTTCGGAAATAAAACGAGAGACCTGACCATCTGAGAGCCAAGGGTAATATGTAATTTCATCACTTGAGGACTTAAGTGCTAGTAAGAGTAAAAGATGGATGCCAGTACAAAATTTAATAAGTTAAGGGAATAAAGGCAAATAGAGAAAGATGAAATAGAAATATAAGAGAATAATGGGCTTAAATGCAATTAAGCAGGAAAATTAAAGTCAAAATGAGTTTTTGTTTCAGCCAACATGGCTCAATAAACATGGTTTTAAGATCAAATTTGATTCAAAAGAGAGAAAACTGAGAGAGAAGAGCAAAGGAGAAGAAAGAGTAAAAGAAGTTAGAGGAACCAAGATCAAAGGTATGTGTCTCGGATTTTGGTATGGAACTAACCTCTGATATGAATTTATTATGATCATATGGAATTTGTATGAGATTATTCTCTCTTGTCTAAATCCTAGGTTTTGTTAGATCTCATCCCAACCAATGAGTAATGCACTGAGGTTTGTAAAACCTAAATGACACAAGAAAAGCATGGAATCCCCTTTCAGGATGGATTCAGTTAATTGAGAGTAAATGAGCTGTGGTTTAGAACAAACCCCAATTAATCCTTTATGATCAATGTGTTCGATCATAACCCACATATTAGAAGTGGGTTTGAGAGTAATTCATGAAGGATTTTTGAAAGAGAAGTAATGAAAGAAGAATTAAGTAAAATTAGAGTTTAAGGCAGACATATGGAGTGGTCTTGAAGTGTAGATGAAGCATAGAGTTGAAAATGTATCAAAAAATATGGAAAATAGAGAAAAAGACACAAATCTGGGCATTGGTGTCTTCTACCGGTAGAAGCTAAGTTCTCAATTGCGCAACTTTGATTTGCCGGATTTTGGCTGGTTCTACCAGAGAAGTTAAGTTCCAGACAACTTGTTCGCCTTCCAGCTTTGACCGGCTTTATATTTTCAGTTATAACTTACTCATTCTTATCCCGATCAAGTGGATTCATGGCCACTTAAAATAGACTTCAAGGAAACAAAACATATTTAATAAGTATCTCCAAATTATGAATCTGGGAGAAAGCCAAATTCACTCAAAGTGGGGCACACAAGTTCAAGTCAAATTCTGCATCCATTGGAACATAGAAATCCGAGTTATTGTTTCGGACGGACCCTGAGTTCCGGTGCTTCGAATTCGGCATTCCAGTTGGAATAGAACCCCAGTGTCTTAGGCTTTCTTACAAGTACAAGGACCTATTAGTCAAAATATGAAGTTAAGACCTCGGAAAATGAAATAATCCAAACCGTTCCAGAAAACTCTGGCAGAAATGACTAGTTGGCATGAAAATGCCATAGCTTTATTTTACGATCCGACTGATTGATTCCAATTCCTAAGTAAACTAGATTCATAAAGGAATGAGAATATATGAATGAGGGTGATTCATAGACATCATATCATACTATAATGAAGTGCTATGTGGCCAGCTATGAAACAAGAAAATATAGAAATGCACATGTATAGATATGTTCATAAAACATGAATATGATAGGTATAAGTCAAATGATATAAACATGATATGAATATAGGATTATATGATATGATTATATGATAGACATACCGAAAGGAATAAGATGAAACATGCTAGGAACACATGATAGAAATGTATAAATGATAAGAACGATATAGATAAGCAAAAGACGACAAAGCATGTGAATAAGTACTGCATGTTAATGATAGACATGGTCAATATATGACAGAGTAAGTAATATGGGAAAGTATATGAATATAAGCGTATACGATATGGAAGGAGTATGAATAAAGTGCAAGCATACATGATGTGAAATAGAAAAGTATATGAATAGATGAAGATATGATAGGATAAGTAAACGATATAAAGAGATACTTAACATGTAAAGCTATATATGAATATATGAATACAAGAGTGCATAGATGCATTCACATATATGATAGACAAAACTAAATGATAGAAAAGATAAGGAATATATGTATTATAGTAGATATATGAGAACCTAAATGTGAACTACGCTATGAGAACTAACATGAGTAAAGTAATGATATATATATGGTGCGCCATATAATAAATAGTTATTCATGCTTATAGAGATATGTACGCAAAATAATAAAGCCGATTGTCCGCTAGATCACAGTGAGGGATAGATAGGCATGCCTATTGGGAAGATACAATATCACAAAGATATTCATGACGTATATCGAGGCCCCGCTTGTCGATGTGATATAGATCCCGTTTTGATCGTGTACCGCAAGGGTCACCATGATGTGATCATCATCAGATTGTTAGATGGTACCTTCCTGCACCGATAGCATATATAACACCACTCCTCGTACAAAGGACGATACCTTCCTGGGACAGACAGATCGCCTTTGTATTGAAGGATAGTACCTTTCTGGTACACAGTTTCCCCTCGTATCCGCTCTAAGGTATTTGCAAGACATGAAACCTAAAAGGAAATGACATGATATGCAAGATGGGACTGCTTATGTGCGATGAAAGAGCAGATGCCATAAGAACAAGAGGTAAGGTACAAGATGACAATACATGAAAAGTATATGAACAAGATAAAAGGTATAAAGAGTAAAGCATATGACAACCACAAAGATGTGAAAACTCAAGTTCTTTCATAGTATATGAAGAACATCGGAAAAACAAAGTATATGAATATCGATATGAAAGTATAGTATATGTCAGATAAGATGAAAATACAAAAGATATAATTATATGAAAAGTATAATAAGAAAACAGTATAGAAATGCACAGTACATGAATATAGTACATGAACAATACATGAATACAGTATATAGAAAGTACAAAGTATAGTATATGGAAAGCATAGGAAAATATAGTACATGAAAAGTATCCTATGAAAGCATACCAAAGTATCTAATCGTGGGAAAGAAGTAAGAATGTAGACAAAAAGCAGACCGATAAGATAGGTTATATGAAAGGTTGTACGAGATAAGAATGTATATGATACAAGCACAGATACAAACATGAAAAAGGAAGTGAATGAAAGGAAATGAACATGATAAGTAGAAAGTGTAAAGACAGAACAAAGAATACAAGAAAAGGAGTAACAAAAGATATGCCAAAAGACATAGAATATGTACCCTGTAAAGAGATTGATATGCACAGTGTGCTGATAAGTGTGATAGATAAGTAATTAAAGTTATATGAAATGCATATGTATAAGCTTGTGACAAATATCATTGGTATTGTCCATGTTTATGTTCCCACTAAGCGTAAAGCTTAGCACACGAAAGTGTTCGAATCCGCAGTAATAGAGCAAAGACAAAGTAGATAGAGGACATGTGATATCCACATCAAAGAAGAAGGCCGACTCAGATAGTGCTCACCAACATCGCTTCAACTGGTGTTTTGCACAGAAATTGTATATGTATAAGTATTTGTAATAGTACAAGTAAAGGGATCCAGGTATATTTATATCGTGTGATGGACACCACTTCTAAGTGGTAGTTCTTGTATATAAACAATGATTTTTGTTATTACTGTAAATTATTTGTATACCCACGTACAGTGCATGCCTTATGAGAAAGGATGTGTCAATAAGAGTCCCAAGATGAGATAGGATATGTGATGTAGCAGCATAGTATAAGATGATAGTCTGCGCCACTGATTCTCTCTCTTGCCTCGATCCACACGGTTCGCTGATCCGAAAGTGACATGAATGATGGTTTATGTATAGAAACCACGCTCCCACATTGAGAATTTGGTTATTAAGGTTATTTCCCAAATCGTGCATCTTTCAGCTGCAGAGAGGAAATTACACATTTCGCTCTAATACATACAAACAAATAACGCACATACTCCTAGTTCCAAATAATTATTTTTTTGTTACTATAACATGAAAACTAAAGATACGTGATATCCAAGCAGACCGATGTGCTGTCGAAAAGAATTACTCGACGCATTTGACATTTTATTTAATTAGGTAACAAGAGGATAAATCTAATTATTCCAATGGATTATACCTCTCCATTTGACGATGAAGATGGAAATCTGATCCACGACCATCGCACATGTTCGAGAAGGGTGTGTCGATGTTTAATTACTGCTCTTTATCCGAAGAAGTTCATAGTGAAAGTTTCAAATAAGACACTAAAGACTCACATTTCACTACTATACTTCCAATCTCTCATTTGACTAAGTGTCGAACAAAGTAATAGACCTTAGTTTTACCGATTCTTCTACGCAGCAAGTATAGATGATCAAGAGGAGAGGTATAACCAATGATGGTAGGAAGTATACTAGAGAAATGTGATGCAAGGGATATCGCAGACGACAAATAAGTCAATATCTCCATCGAGTTCATTCACTAGTGAAGATGATTTCACACGCAAGGCAGCAAGATGAAGACCACGTTCCAAGAGAGCGTCCGTATCGAGCCACATCGAAAGCCGGTTATGCGGTCGACAACGAGGATGACAACACCACAATGAGGATTCATCGCTTGGCTAGTTTGAGTCTATGAGCATTGTCACTCCGCATATAGTGATTCATCAAATGACAAAAGCAAATATTTTTCCTCCCACACAATGAGTTATGGTCGCCTTCTTCCAATCCTTCGACTTCCATTGGATGAAGAATATGGAATGATAAATTATCCCTTGCGTCGAACAAATGTCATTCCACATTCCATATCAAATACAAATAAGATTTCAAACTGTTATGTGGGTAAACCCCCGAATTCCTATCCATGGAGAGGTTTTGCACAAGTCAAGATATTTATATGATATGTTCGATCTAAAATTAATATTATCTAAACACCATGTCCCTGCATGGTATCGTCTTCACCAAATGGGATCCTTTTATCAAATGCTGCAAATGAAACCACACATCATCTTCATTGGTTTTAAAAAGTCATTGCAATGTAATCTCAATGTGTATATTTGATTATTAGTGTCATTTTTACATTTTTATAAACTATTTCATGAATTTCAAAGTGAGCTTGAGCACTTATGATATATCCGTCGAAATCATATTTTCTATCCTCGATCGCCATTAGTCTTCCAACTTATGCGGATGAAATCAAAAGAAATACTGGGGTTGAAAATAGTTATTTTCTTCTCCTCAAAGTGTGTTATACCAAACCCTTATAAAATTTTAGGGCTTTATTTATAAGAGAACAATTGGACTTCAGTCCAATGAGCTTACCAAAGTAAGGGAGAAGATAGAACTATGGGTCCATAGTCAGTTAATATTAAACCATCTCACAAATAATCCATAATTAATACATATACAATTATATAATTAAATTGTAATATGATTATAATTTATTGATAGTTGGATGGGAGTTTTGAACCAAAGGTGAGTATACCTAAAGTGGGTATAAATATCTTCTGCCCATGTCTTCAATATGTAAAAGTAAATAATCATAAATTGACATAAGTTATGGCGTACCATACTCCAACCAAAGACTTCTTTCTTTTTCTTTTTGAGAGCATGCTCTGCTATCCTCCCAACCATGCAAGCTCTCGTCATGAAGGCTTCGAATCTAATTGATGCCCATGTCAGAGGATTTATGCTTTAGAAATGACTTGAGGAAGTTAGCCAAAAATTACTAATGAGCCTTTAATTTCACATACTAGCCATCAGCACATAACTCAATGAATTAATTGTTTAAGAGGTAAAACCTGGGTCATGGAGTTTGGGCATTGATAGGCAGTCTCTCGAAGTCGTGGATTGATTGTTTCTGTCAAACAAGTACTAACCCTATAAAGTTAGGATTTTGAGTCTATAAATAGACCCATCTCCCAAGACCTTCATACATTCTCCCTAAGGTTTTTTACACACATACATCAGTGTTCTTTCATCTAATTCTAGTAATTAGACGAATGAACTGCTTCAGCTTCATTAGAAGTAGCTTTTGTGCTGTCCAAGACCAAAAGGCGTTGATAAACTCTAAGGATGATAACATTAGTTTATCACACATCTTATTCAATCATAATCCAGGTTTTCGTTGTACATTGATACCTTCACCTCTTGCTTCGCTTCACAAATGCAAATATATAAAATGCATCGATAGTTCCAACATTTCGCACTTACTTCCGCTTTGGATTTGTCACACCAAGGATAGCTAAATGATAACCACACAAGGGAAAGGTTGTGTGCATGGTTCGATGGATACACTGTCGAGGCTTGTGTTTCCAGGAAGTTTAACTGTTGAAAATAAATGACCCAAAGATCACATAAAATTTACCGTTCAACGCTTTATAATTCCATCGTTATATGATCATTGATTCTATTTAATAAAATTCCTTTTATAAAAAAATAAAAAATAAAAATAAAAAATAAAAAACCTGTGATGTCCACATGTTCAGCTCTAAGCTCAATCTTTGATTGAGCTGCTCAAAGTTTAAAAAAATGTAGAATATCCAGAAATAAGAGGGTTAACCTCATCTAATCTTTACAAAAAGGCAGATAAGATCATTATGAGTTTTTTAAGAACTATACAAAAATTGTTACTATATATCTAAAAGCTCTTTTTTGCAGAAAGAGCATCTCTAGTAAAAAGATTTTGAAGGAAAAAGTATGTATAGGCTGGCTAATTTGAAATAATAATTTGTACATACATTATTAAAATTGAATTTATATAGTTGAGTTACTTCTCTAAAATATAATTATAACAAGTTAATATATTATCATAAATTAATGAACATAATATCATAATTTTACTTTAATGTACAAATCCACGATCAAAAACATGTCGAACACGACTAGATCTAAAAAAAAGATTTTGAATTTTAATGATATATCATAAAATATCGGTATAAATGTCAGGATATTTTACAAAATATCATTAAAATATTCAAATATTTAATATTTTTTTAACAAAAATATTAAAAACTAAACAAGAATATATATACTAAAATTATTTTGATAACTATGCTAAAAATGATAATATCATTTAACTTTGATTTTTTTAATTTCTAAACTACATTTCTATTTATTTATTAACAAATAAATTATATTACAAGTTATGTTTCTTCAAATGCAAAATACAAATAAATTATTTTTATGATTTATACAAACATTAATGTTAAAAAATATTCATAAACGATAGAAAGGAATAAAAGTAACAGATTTACACACATTTTATTAATAGAAGTTATCATGTTTGGGGAGAAGTATTACTAGAGAAGCCAAATTAAGTATGTAAAATGATCAACTATCATGGAGTATATTGTGTTGATTTCCACCGATATTTCATTAAATATCAACCGATTTGATTTTTTGTTCCTTGATACTACTATGGCACCATGTGCATACTTCCAAGGCTATACTATTATATTGACCGATCTATAATTATTTTTAAAGTTTTAATCATATAAATCTAATTCTTAAGAATGCATTGCATAATACTTTCTTCAATTGTAATTGATACACTTTTCCCAAATTAAAAGATATACCTAAAGGTTTCTTCTCTTATGAAGATCCATAGAAGATAAGAGCAGATATCTCTTCCAAACTTTCCTGCACAGTAGGTCAAATCATCTCATTCATTTTTTCTCCTGAAAACAATGGTTATTGAGGCTTTTATGCTACGAAAGTATTAATAATGTTATTAATATAGTTCCATTGATTACTTGAAATGGAAAATTAGTTATGGAAATATGAACAAATCTTTGGATCTCAAAAGGTAACTCTCGAATGATCACTATGTCACACATTTATTGTTTATCACAAAAGTTTTCATACTTAAATGCCCTTATGAATTTTTATTTTTTAAAACGATATTTCATGTATTTTCATGTATAAAATTTATATAATAATAATATATATTGTTTTAAATTAATTTTCAAATTTAGCCTTAAGGCTCAACTTGATATCATGTATGTACTAAAGCGTCCTAGGATCTGATCTATAAAAATAAGGCAATAGGGCCAAGTTTAAAATTCTTGCCTCAAAGAGACAATAGCACTGGAAAATATATTTAAATACTTTAACTTTAACTACAGTAAAATTCTAAAGTGAGTGAGGGCAAAATGCCCTTTATCAAGATATATCATGGATCCGTCCCAAAGTTCAGTTATCTGGAATATATGAAGAAAATAACACTAATTTCTATTTCACATTTTAATCTTTTCATATTTTTTAATGAATTAAATATAAATATTTATTTGTACTTCCATTTCTTTTTCTTTTTTCTTTTTCAATTTTTTATTTATCAAATATTACTTGAAAGATTCATAAATAATTCAATTGAAGAGCAAAAACATGAAGGGAGAAAGCTGATTTTGTATTATTTTGAAAGTCGATGGAACTTCATATGATGGCTACTCACAGAACTATCAATATATATGATATTCATTTTTGCAAACAAGTGAAATATACAAATATTTATATTTTTGTGGAATGCTATTTATCAAATTACAAAAAAGGCCCTGAATATTTTAGTTGAAGTAGTTTGGTGAGGGCATATGGTACAAGAAATGCAAACGCCCAATCCAAAGTCCAAACTATCCAGTCATCTAGAGAGAGAAGATAGAATGTGCAAGCGATCAAACTCCAGAAACATACGAAAAATAAATTTATTTTTATTAATCAAAATAAACAAAATGAAATACAAAAATTTCGTTTGTTGCGTTATTAGCCCACAGAAATCCAGAATCCAAATCGTCGAGTTCTTCATTTTCTCTCTGAAAAGGGTCTTTTCATCTGTTCTTCGATCTACTTCTCTTCTCTGTAATGTCGGCTGATCTTTCTTGAGATTTTGTGCAAGTCTGTCGGTTCTGAGATGGTTTCTTTTCAAGGTGGTAATGGATTTGATAATTATGAAATAAATTGGATGGGTTTCTGGCGGGTTTGTTAATGATTCAGAGTTTCGTGGATTTTCTAAAATTGGTTCAGCTTATTATTATGGTTTTAATCTAATCTATATTCCAGATTTTAAGATTTGAGAGGAATGTTAATTTGGTATAGCATTGATGTTAGATTCAGATGCCAACATGGCATTTTTGTGAAGAGAGTCATGAGGCTGTTGGGCAGATGTCTGAATTGCACAGGAATTTTATGGACTGTGAGTAGATGGGAAGGAATTTTTCTGAGATATTAAGTTTGAGTTTCATGTTTACAATAATAAACAATTCATTTCTACTTTATTGTTTGTTGCTATCATTGGTGTTTGAAGGATGAAATGCCTGGCCTTGGTTCTATCATGATTTGGGTATTTGCTGGAAAGAAGACATCCCCAATTTGAAAGGACAGTTTCAAGATTCTAATTTGGGAGTTTAGGTAAAATTTGCAAAAAGGGATTCATGAAGGTTTAGTTTACAATCCTTATTTTGGTTTGGATCACAATGATAAGGTCACTTGGTCTATGTTGAAACACATATGATTATAATCCTATTTTATTGAAGGAGATTCGACAAATCTCTCTGCTTTTTGTGTTGGTGGTAGTGGAGCACTGAGATTATTTCTGCATTTGATTGCAGAAATAAAGATTGGGGGAAAATGTTAATCTTACCGTTGGGGTATGGGAAGGACTATGGTAAGATTTCGAATACCCTGTTCCTCTCTTTCTTCACTGTGTCAAGCAAAGCCTAACGAAGCATAAAGTATGGGGGAGAATCTTCTATAGGAGTGAAATTCTGTTCACTGTGCCTGATGAAAATGGGTTCAAAACCACAACTATTTAAATATGTACAGGTTTTACTCCTCTTTGGTTTGCATTAAGAGATCAATTTATGAGGTTGGAAGAGTTTAGGCACTAATTGTTTTATTGATATGCTCGTAATGAATAAAAAATGAGAAGAAAGAGAAAAGATTTGAGCATCATTAGTCAATGATCAAGTGAGCAGACCATAAGGAACAAAAAGAATTAGTCTTGAACACTGAATTCCTCTTGCTTTTTGCATGCTTCCTTCTGATTTTCTTGATTCTGTTTTTAGTTGCCTCAAGTAGAAAACATTGCCTAGAGATGATAAAACATAAAAGAAGAAAATAATTTGGGGTTTAACCTATTCAAAAAGAAAAAAAAAAGAAGAGAAAAAAGAGGAGAGGTTTAGGGTTCAATATATGGTTCTCTATGTCCATAGAAGTATTCATTTGGCTTTTGAGCCTCATGCCTGATTTGAAGACTTATGTGTTGTTCAAAACAAAAGTTGGAGTTTTTATTTGTTGTGTGTAATTTCTTCGGCATAGTTTATTTTAACTCCAATCATAACAGTTTAAGACCGCTTCATGATCCGAAGTTATTGATGATTTTATTTTGTTTTGTGTTTTTTCTTCTTCCTAGCATTTCTTCTATATACCAGACATGGGAACATTTACTATAGTGGCAATCATTATGATATCTCACCGAGGTTTTCATAGCCTCAATAACTCTGATTTGTTGTTTCGCTTATGCTAGATTAAGCATTATATACCATTGAAGTTCTTTGATCAAGCTGGAAGTGGTTGGTTGTAATGGCCTTAAACGATCGCTTTTCTCCACCAAATATGGAGGCGTATTGTCTTATAGCAACCTCGGCAAGAAAATGGTGAAGTTAGTTATATCGATGAAAGGTGGCGTGTTTTAGAGAATATATATTTGCTCACACTTACAAGCATTTAATATCATCATAGGGAAGTCCAAAAGCACCGAGAGAACTAGAATCGAGGTAAGAGCCGGCTTTAGAAGTGGTGGGACTGTTTCGTAATCATTGTTGAAGTCAATGGAGTGTTTCGAGATGGAAGCATTTTGGAGAGGAGCAGAGGTTTTCATTGATTTGGCTTAGAAAGATGAGAGTTTTCCGGGCAGCTGTCGGCGGATGCTTGTTGCAATAAATTAGATGTAAAGGAGTTTTTAAGTGTAGGTAAGGCGAAGGTTTTTCAGATGGAAGTCATCCAAAGGAGCCGGAAGGTTTACTTCATTGTTTGATTAATCTATGAGGCCAAGAGGTTCACACTGATCTTCCTTGAAGTTGAGGGATCTTGGTTTCATTCTTTCGGAGATCAAAGGGAAAGATGTGCAACAAAGCAGAGGTCAAGGAGGGAGCAGATGTGTGAACACGTAGAAGGGTCTTTCTCGAGGTGGTGCAGAGCGACGGAGCAATGTGGCTTCGCTGCTTTCTGCCGTGAGGTGCGTGACAAAAAGAGATTCTCGCATGATGGGTGTTAGCAATAGTGCGCTTAGGAGACTCCTTCTCTTTGTTGATAAGAAAGACGTGTTTTGGCAAATGGTGGATTCAGCTTGATCAAATAGTGAATACCCATCAGAACCTTCTAAGTTCTCACAATCCGTTCTTCGCTTGGCTTTTTCAAAGTCATGGGGTATCGGTGGTCGAGACAAAGGGAACCTCTTCTCTTATGTTTGTTATCGCTTGGAGACCTTATTGTTTTGCCTTAAGAGGTCGGTTGGAGGTTTTCTACCAGGGTAGAAGGTGAAAGGAAAAGGAAGCAAGGGAATGGATGTGTCTTATTTATTGTTTATGTGGTTTGAGGCCTTATTGGATTTGAGAATAAATCTGGAGAAGAGTGAGCTTATTCTAGCGTGGGAAGAGCTGAGATAATAGGAGTTGGTAAATGAGTTTAGATGCAAGGTTGTGACGTCTCTTCCACTTCTTATTCAGCTCTCATTAGTCGTCTTCCTTTTGAAAGATTAGACTTCTGGTGTTAGTAATATTTAGGGAGACTTACCAGATAGGTTATCTATCCAAATTTGCCTACCGATTTCATGTCCTTGTTTCATAGACCCAGAGGTGGGGAAGGTTGGATTGCATATCCAAAGAGACTTTCTTTGGTGTGATGGACCCTAGAGCCTCACTTGGTTTATCGGTCTCTGTTTGCTCACACCAATGCCATGATGGCTTGTGGGGGTTGAAACCTTTGAATGCTTGGGAAATCTCTTGCGAGTGGAATTGGTGTTTTCCTAGTGAGCATGGGTGCCTTTTGGAGGATTGTCATTAGGGTACATGAGAGAGTTGTAGGTTGTATTAACTGAAGGTGAGAGATGCTATGGGGTAAGGGCCATAAGGATATGGAGAGCCATTACTTGGCGTAGGGAGGTGTGGAAGCTTCTGAGAGTACCTTATGGTGGGGAATGGTAGGACGTATGAGGTTTTGAAGGACACATGTGTGATGAGGAACTCTTTAGCATTTCTTGCCTTATTTGTCAGCCTTCCTAAAAGGAGTGGGTGGAGTGAGTGTGGAACCATTTTTAAATGAAGGATGTCGACTCGTTTCTTCGGGGCATTTCAATTAGGAATTGATACTACTTCGAGTATTTTCGATGAGATAAAGTAGAAAAGGGCTACATTTGGATAGAGATGGCTAGACTATATGGATCGAGTTCAAGGATGGGGCCTCTTCACAAGTCCTTATATATGTTGCGTCAAGCCTCTAAGGCAGATATCTAGGTAATTCGTCATTTTGCAGGTGAGAGGTGGTGCCATCGACTAATAGATGTTTCATTTGTCTTGAGGAAGAAACTCATGATCAAATCCTCCTTAATTTTGATAGTGTTAAGAGTTTTATGGCATCTCTATTCTCCTTTTTGTGTGACATAGGTGCTCTGTCTTCTATTAAGAGTCTTGCTCGATGACATGGTTTTCGTTTCATTGGTAAGAAAAGGAAAAATCTTTTCGTTTGTAATCAGGGGTGTGGTGCAAGTTTGCATCTTTCTCAGCTTTTCCTCGTTAGACCTTGTAAACTCCGCTTGAGTTCTTAGCTATGTGTTGTTGTCAGAGTCTTCTTTGTTTTATATTTTGCTTTGAGGTGACTTCTTTATAAATGTCCCATGCATTTTATTACCCTTGTTGGCCTTTTAGATATACTTCTTTTGTTACCTATCAAAAATAGATTAGTAAGGATCTTTCTTTGTCTCATCTCATGTTTATGAAGGTTTTCTTTTCTTCGTGGCTCTATATCCTTTCCTTCCTATCTGGGTGGGTCCATTCTAACCATTTTGGATTCAATAGCCGAAATAATTGGGGAAAGATCCGCCGGTGCTTAAATGGGCATTGTTTGCCATTTCGTGAGGAAGGAGTTGTGAAAGAAAAAGTCGCTGCTTGAGGTACTAGGACTCCAAGCCAATGCTTTCGTGTGTTTCTATGTTGTCTAATCCAATGAAATCAACAAAGATGCCGTGGTGCGCTAGAGCCCCTTTGGCTGGAGCTTTAGTTACGTGTTATTCTTTCGTTTATTGAGTGTGTTACTCAAACATTTTTAATTAAAGTGTTTTTAGGACGTGTTCTTACTTATCCAAAAGAAAAATAAAATGAAAGTGTTTTTAGGAGAATCATCTATCAAATGTTTTTCTAAGAAAATATCATAAGTGAATTTCCAACATTGCCAGTGATTTTTTTAGATTTTAAAAAGTGTCTCCTTGATATTGCCTAATGCTTATGTGTTTATTTTTTTAAATCACTTTTTAGGTTAAAGGCTTTTCCTAAAATCATTGCGAAATGGATTCCAAATTTTTTTATCGTTTACATCAATTAGCTTTATTTATAGGTTTTTCTAAGAATTCTAGTTTTACTAGATTCTGATAATCTATTGTCACTCTAATTCTAATCTCTTTATGATTTAAAATTGGGAACTGTTACATCTCTAGCAAATACTAATTCTACTTTAGTTCTAACTAATACCCATTCCCTTCTTGATGTATTTTAGAGGATTTCTTCTTATTAATTACTCAAATTTAGCTATTTCTTAACTTTCTCCATGCCTAGAATAAGTTTTGAATTGCCCATATAGCTATTGTACTCAAAAAATTTGGTCACATTTGTATTGCTCAGAGATTTAATAGCTTCCATAAAGGTATTTGCTTTAATAAATCTTCTGGTACATCCAGTATTGCCTACTGAATTAGAGATGTATCTTGCTTAGTTTAACATGTTAATGGCTTACATGTGAGTATTAATATGTGTGTACACACACACACACTCACGCACACATGCATGCACATGCCATAGTTTTTTACCTCCTAGGCAAGTGTATAACCTTTCTCATTAAGCCAACTGTCACTCTAATCTCACTTATTACTCTAAGACATGATGCGGAATAAGAATCCAAGGATGAACTCTAATAGAGAAAAGGAATGACTATTGTCATTCTGGATTTATTTAAGATGGACATGAATGATTTGGAAACCAGTTGACATTTGCTTAATGTGTAAATTGGGTCAGATGAATTCCCCAGAGATTGAGAGGACTTCATTAGGAAATTCTGAGACGTTGTCTTTGTTATCTGCAATATATGTATTTTGATTGGAATAACATGTATTGGCATCCAGGCTAATATTTTTTTCTTTTTCTTTTTATCTGTTTAATTGTTTATCACGCAGAAGAGCCAGTTTACGTCTTAGTTACTGGAGCAGAGTTCCAGGTATTACATTCCAGGTGGCTATGTCTATTAACAGAACCTTGAGCAAAGTTCTAAAATGGAACATCAAATACAACTGCTGTGTCACAGTGTGGGAATGGTCGTTCTTTCGGAGATGACAGAGTGACAAACACTGAAATTCCCCATGCCAATGAGAAGCAACGCTGGGAGTGTTCAGCATCTGCAATGAAAAACCAGAGCCCATTGAAGGAAGTAACTTTGTATTCATCAAACTTCATTTAGGCTCTCTCACTTTCTCTAGAGTCTAGTTGGACAGAAGGATAAAATTATGGACATTGTGTGGAGCAACAAACTAAATATCAATGATTCTATTGAGTTATAGATCAACCAACTACTCCTTACCCCATCTTCTGTAACCTAATAAAAGTATCCTAACTATTTAATGTTATGGGGCCCAAAAAGATCTTTTCTAATATTGTCTATGTTTTCATTAGCATTCAAAATAATTTTCTAAAATTTTAATGCATGCATTTAAAACAGGCAATGCTACTTTGGTATATTAGACTCAATAATTTTTTCTAGATGTGAAACCTAGAACCTGAGAAGAATTATTATTTTTTTTTTAAAAAGACACAACGCATGTTGATTTTCTCTCATTGGAAGTGTTCATATGTTGCTATTTTGAGTGAATATCTGTCCAAGAATGGATTGAATTTTCCTTTAAAATTGCTGTCGTCAAAAGCCTAAGGTTTCCTTACACATCAAACACGTAACAAATGTATATTCTGCAGTATATCCCTCCATGATGCCTAATTAAGATATCATTATATGCCTGAGTCTGTATTGAAAATTTGTTAATTATTTCGATTAAGAAAGATAAGAAACTAATTTGAAAGGTTACAATTGCCTTAATGGATTTTTTCTTTCTTCTTGTTATCCTCTGATGTTCATTTTTCCCCTTTCTTTTTCATACTTTGTTTTTGATGCATTTAGCAGTTTTCTAAGTGTGATCTACAGCATATACCTTGTAGCTGCAATTTCTGGCATGAGAGAAGAGAGGGTTGAGATCAATCTCAAAAGTCACAAAGAGCAGAAGGATCCAATTATAAGGTATTGACATTTGACATTATTTTCTGGAGATCTTCATTTAACAATGCAAAACATCATGGTTAAATCCCATATTATTAATCTGTATAACTTGGGAATGGTCTTTTTTAAAGAACTCCATACTATAACAGTGGTAGTTCTTGGAAATATTTCCAGTTTTCAGTGTGAAACGAATTAAAATTCATAATTGCAGAACCACTGGAAGAAAATTATGCCATAATAGTATAATAAATATTGTACAGAATGGTTGGGCAAATTGGGTAGGAGAGTACAGAATGGCTGTCTGCCTTTAGCTGTTCTTTGTGGGCTTGTCCTCAGGATAAAAATGCAAAAGAGAAAAGGAAACACATAAATCTAGTCAAAACGTGCATATGGGTCTGGACTTTGTAAAGGGCTTCAACGATTTCTCTTATGTTATATTTCAATTATGTAGAAACACTGCGAAGTGTAAACCCTGGGTGCTTTGAATGGAGTCCACAAGCATGTGTTTGATATGGTTATTATGTGAAAAATATTTATTTTTCTGGTATTATAAATCTGTAAAAATTCTATTTCGTCATCCGAGATCTAGAAAAATTTCGGATTTTAACCGAAATTACTATTTTACCATTTTTCAAAAAATTAGAATTTTCTCGGATTTTACATACCAGTCCATAATGAGTGAGTACACCCGGTTCCAAGAACTGCTGCAACAACAAAGATGATGAGGAAGGTATGTAAACAAGGTTTTTTTATTAACAATTTTATCACAAAAATGAGATGGAAAAATGCATTCTTAGCCTATGTACTTTCACTTTTTTTTTTTTTACTTTTACTCCCTACACTTTAAATCTAATATATTTTTTGCCATTGGTAATGTGTTTTTTCAAGAAACACTTTGCACTTTGATAACCTTAAATTTTAATCAGTGTCTTTGAATCACTTTCTAAAATTTCAGAAATTAGTGAATTAAGTTGAAAGTGTATTTTGAAGTGATACTTTCAAAATTTTGAAAATTTTGATTTACATTGAAACTGCTTTTGAAGTTAATTTTCTATAATTTTAAAATTTTGAATTTAATGTTTGTCTTTTTAAATGTCAACATTCTATCAAATATATATATTAGTCCACACCCTTCGTGACTCCCTCAGCATCTCTTCGTGTGGGTCCCACTACAGATATCCATTCCCACCGAGCCCTTTCGCCTCCCCGTATCTTCGAACCCGAAGATTTGGGCCGAGCTCACTGGAGCATCTCGGCAACCAACCCAGGCCGGCTACTAGCTCACTTGGTACCGTGAGATGCTTCCCATCGACTAAAGAC
>JAEQBH010009614.1:0-69434 GCA_016808115.1 Tetrastigma voinierianum | reverse complement strand
TTAAATATAATGGTAATTGTAATAAGGTGAATGATTAAACTTTTTTCTATTTAACCATGAAGGCTTCTACACCAAACTAGGTTTTTTTTACTCATGAAGATGCTTACACCGCACTCTAATTTGTATTTAGTGATAGATTTCTAATTGCTTTTAATTATTTGCTTTTACCCATTTTATGATATTTGTTATTCATTTAAGTTTAAATGTATATTTTCTTGAGTAACACAAATTTGTAATGGTCATAGTCAACTTGTGTAACAAAAATTTATTTCTGGATAAATTTGTAATTTTCATACAGCTTGTGGTGGCTACTGTAAATTTGAAGTTCGCCAAAATACAAGAGAAATCTTGGATGCGTTTTCTTTTGATGGCTATATCACAATTAGGCCCGATAAAATTTGATGACTTGTGAACATGACATCAGTCAGTGACACCCCAAATCCCAAGGGTCCAATGACAACCTCCTCTCGCCAACCCGCTTTGAGAATTTGTAGATGCTCCAGTGACAATTTAAATCTTGGCTCGATAAATTCTCGACCAATTCCGATTCCATAGATCTAACAAAGGAGAAGGAAGAACTTTTCTCTCCCCTCTCACTCTCTCACGCTGGTCCTTGCAGAAGACAAGAATGGGAGAAAATTTGATTTTATTGTTTTTCCTTCCTCTTTCCTTGTCCTTTTACATAAGTCGAATGGGGCCCACTTTACCACGTCCACCACTCGTCCGTTCATTTTCTTGTCCTGAAAATTTTTATTTCGTCTCGCCTCACTCCTTCCATTTTAATGAACTTAATTCAAGTTATTTCCTAACTCTCAAGATTTTTAAGAAAATCTCATTCCTAGGGTTACTAGATACCTAACTTCAAAAATTCATAAAAGAATTCTCACTACCTAGAATTCAAATAAACTTTTCTCAGTTACTCGTTGCGGAGATTGACTTTCAACTTTAACTGCTTCGCTATCCGGGAAAGCTCTAGTAAATTTTCAGTTTCCCGAGCCATTTTAGCAATTCATTATTTATTTATTTATTTTTTTACTTTAGAAAATTTTTGAAGTTTTTCTAGGTTTTACACTAACTCGACACCCATTCTTCGTTTACGTTGGAGTATAATCGCACTTCGTCACCCAAGTTGACTCACATAACCCCGTTTAATAAACTGATTATATTCGTGTCAATCCATAAAACACAATTACACCCATATTAATCAATTTAATTATTATATTAATTACTTAACCTAGATTAGCCCATTGTATATATATATAGTATATATATATTTGTGTTAAATATTGATGAATTAATAATAATTATGTTATTTTGAATTATCAAATTAATAAACAAATAAACATGTATCATTTACCTTGATATTAATTTGGGCTTGTTTGAATTTGTTATTTTTAATCAAGATATTTGGAGTCAGGTTCAAGGCTGATGAATACCAGAAAAAGCTTATTATTGACACGACCCAAACACGAGTTGCGAATTGCCACCCCTATTATTCACAACCATTCTATATCTTTGATTTTTAATCCTCCAGCGTATGGGATGAAATGGTCCATGATGATAAGAAATCTTTAATCAGTGGGAAATTATAATTAAGTAACCATCACTTTTCCTACTTCATTTTTACAATCCCGCCATAATATACATATCATCGACAAGCCGTGAGACACAAAGTCAATCCGTTTAAAGTGTCACCACCTAAACCTAACTTGTCTATCAAAACCAATCCACCTAAACCATTACAAAGATATTCTCAGTCCCACCTATTTCTCTTTGAAAATATGTCTCAAGTCTCACCCCACCCTATTTCCCCGCTAAAAATCCCATAGTTTAGAAGAGCACTATATTCACATCCTCGTTTTACAAATTTTTCTTTGAATCTCATTGGATTTAAGTGGAAACCGATCGGCGAGGTGGGAGACGATTTGGTATGTGTGACATGGGCATCACTCATGAATACAGACATAGCAATTACGTAGTTTTGTATTGGTTATCTTGCTTCCAGATGCTTTAGAAGTAAATGGTAAACAGTTCTGGACCTATAGTTGGGGAGAAAGGCAAAGGGGATGAGGGGGAACATGGAGAAAAGGCAAAAAAAGAGGATTCTCTTCCTGTTTTTAGCAAACCAGATAAGATAGAGTTTCAGAGGTTACACTCATTATCATGGAGGGAGGTGTTGTGAAAGGAGGCTGGTCGAGGAGAAATTTGGAAGGTGAGAGCGCATAAGAGAAAAAGTCGAGAAATGATTGGTCAAAGTGGAGGAAATGAGTACTGAATGCCTTGGGTTTATGGGTCCTAGAGGTTGATTTTTATGAGAGAAAGGAAAATTTTACAAGAACAAGCATACTCACTATTTAGAGGAAGGCTTCACAAAAGGGACAATGAGTTTATGTGTGGTATTTTTATTAATTTACTTTCTTCTATTGATTTCCGAGCATTGTTTGATTGTGCCTTTTGAAAAGGTCTTTCCATTTTCATTAGCTGTGCAAGTTAAAACATAAAGGTAAAAAAACGTGAATTGGATTTTATACTTGCATACCTCCTAAATCACTCTTACTAATATTATAGGCTGTGTCACATCTCTTTGAGAGTCAGAGTCCTTTTGTCTCCCTTATTTTTTATATTTCCAAAGAATAGACCTTTCTTCCCATTTTGTTTCTTGGTCCATCTATTTACATCTCTAGTTACATGGGAAAATACGGTGATGATGCCCTTTATGTTTCTTTGTGGAGTTATAAATTTAAAATGGCTACCAATCTTCTTGCGCTTAAGGAAGATTATTGGTAGATATTGGTCCAATATTACTCTGAAGAGCTGAAGATTGCAACTTTATAAAGCTAGACATAGAAACATATTGAATTTATTCATGGTTTAAAAATCAATGATTTCAAAATTTTGTTTTTATTGTTTCTTCACTTATTTTTAAGCATTCATGTATATGATTAAATCATAGATAAGTATATATGTCTATACATGAAATAAGAAACACACGCTTCATTGGCAAAATTCCGGGATTATTGGAAATTGTGGTGATTGAAACCCTTTGTATGGTCAATACACCATGACGATGAGTCATCTAATTATAATTGATAGTCTTAATAACATTTGAAGAAGATTTTTTTTTAAATAAATGATTTTCTATCATTCTTCATCCTAATTTTTTAATTAAACGCAATGACATGATTATGGAACCCAAACAATTATGTAAAGGAATATTTATATTATTTTCTCACCACCTTATTTTTCACTATTAATTCTACTGAGTTCTCGATATGGATGATGATATTTAATATTTCTTTTTTTTTACCTAAATCAGAGCATATGTTCTATTACATTACTACTGCCATAATGTTACTTAATTGGTTAACTTTGTGATTTTGTTAATTTGAAACTTTTTATTTTACTTTATCATAGTGTGGATATCATCGGAAACTTCTGGTGTGCTCTAACTTGGCTATTTATTCTTCGCCTTTTTTACTTCCATCTTTAACACTTTTTCATCACAATGTAGGTTGTAATTAAGAGGGGTAAATGACTCCGATGTACCATTTGACGTGCTTTCTTTTCTAGAGTGGTTAGACTCATATCTTGTGGCATCTATGGCTTATCACACATGCTT
Source organism: Tetrastigma voinierianum (assembly GCA_016808115.1). Lineage (NCBI taxonomy): Eukaryota > Viridiplantae > Streptophyta > Magnoliopsida > Vitales > Vitaceae > Tetrastigma > Tetrastigma voinierianum. The sequence continues at coordinate 65,815 of JAEQBH010009614.1, read as the reverse complement.
CAATTGGAGGTCGCTTGCTAATGGTGTTCATATATAGTTGCACACCTTCTCGTGATTGTCTCAAAGGTCATAATACCTTTCTTTCTCTCAGAGATGAGAGGCTCCTCTTCCATCTTATTCTCTACTTGTTAGCCCTTCACCTTTTTTTTTTGCTTGTCCATGAATACCATTCATATGATCATTTTAGAACATATGTAGTGAGGTTTCACACGAGAGACAACAACATTTCCTATATCTAAAACTTCAAAACCATGCCTCAACTGCTAACTTGTGTCTCCCTTTATTGCAGAGATTGATGGTGAAGAAAGTTATCTAAGATTCAATTGCAATATCATATGATATCCCGAGGTTCCAAAAATTTACTCAATCCTAACCCTCAATCTTAAGCTAACTGAGTGCATTTTATTTCATAATTCTTCGTGTACCAAGCAATAACGTTGGTTGAGGTATAAGAAGCTGATTAAGACAAGAAGTCTGAGAAGCTGGTTGGGAATATAGATGTGGGTAGGTTCCAGTAAGCTAAACACACTCAAGTGATCATTGATTTAATATCTCACCTACTCTAAAAATCAAATACTCTTATCATTTCACACCCTTTGTACTCAAGATTTGAATTGACTCAAATGTACCATTCATCTTTTCTCAATTCTTCCTTTTTCATTTTTCTTGATATTTTATTGTACCTATATTAGTCATCAGACTTTGATTTTTTATTTTTATTTTAATTTATATCTTCATGGGATATGTGATGACTTTTGTATGTAATAAAAGAATCGAAAAGAATTTTCTAACTTCTACCATGGCACATAACTCACTTGTTATCCCTAATTCTATCACTTATATATATATACACACGCCAAGGGTATTGAGGAACAAACACATCTGGTCATGTCTCAATGAGAGGTAACTTAAGTAAGCTGTAGAAACAGCTAACCCAACTTATCTCACGTCGGCATAATTGGCTGAGGTATTCTTCTTAGCATTCCTACTCTTCCAAGAAGACAAGTTTTTAGCAGTATCGTTAATCACCATAAAGGGAAAAAATTCACACATTTGTCAAAGTTAAGTCTTATTTGATGACTTACTTTTTTTTTAGAAAATAGAAGTTTTTTTTTGTAAACATGATATGAAAAATTGATTTTTAAAAATATGTTTTGAGCTGTTTATTGCCTTTTCTAACGCTTAAAAACATAAATAAACAATAATTTTAAGAAATTTAAACATAATATTCCATATTCTTTCAAATAATTTCTTCATTCTCAAGAAACATTTGAGAATTATTTTAAAAACCATTCTAAAAAATGTTTTCCAATGCAACCTTGCCTCCCATTTCAAACAAAACACAAAGAAGGAAGGTTTGGATAAGGTTGTGTTCAAATTAAACTTTTGCTCAAGTGCAAACAATGTTTTCATGGTTCAGGTGTTCAAGACATATGAAATTTGAAATGTCATGATATAATAGGATTATCTACATATGAGGCATGTAAAAAGATCGTGGAAGAAGGCTTAATGTCATCGTGATCTCACATTGGTACTGCATCCGAGACTTGCTAAATGGCTGAAAAGTATAATTCAATAGTGGCGGCCACCATATGCCCCTCAAATTTTTTATCCTCAATTTTTTATATATATACGCCCCATCCCTCCTTCTCTCCTTATCTCGTGATGTGTTATTGAATTATATTTTTTATCCTACCATGATGTGCTGCCATTAAATTATCTAAACATCTTGTTTTATAAATTTTTATGCAATACAATCCCCATACCACTAAAGCTCCATTTGGAACCTTAGAAATAAGAGGGAAAGTTGGAAAAAAAATAGTGTAATTCGATTTTTTTTATGTTTGATTTTCATTGTAGAAAATATAAAAGAAAATAAATATTATAAAAATATTCAAATTTTTATATTTTTAATTTTCTTATTCTTTAAATGATAGAGAAAATAAAGTCAAAATGAGTTTGAATACACATATATAATTAATTCATTAAGTTTAAAACTTTTTTTTCTTTTTTTTTTCTTCTCATTTTCTTTAGTACTTTTCCTGGTTAGTAAAGGACCCAGTAATGATCCAATAAAACTTTTCCAAAAAAGGCCTTAATTTCTCAATTAAGATATCCGAGCCAAGTATAAGTTATTATACCAAAAGCTCAAACTAAGTTACCGGGATCATGTTAATGTAATACAAACCTTCACATATGTACCATTTTTAACTTAAAAAAATTCAATTTAAAAACCCTATCACATCGCATCAATCATTTATCATATCTTCTAAAGTACTTTGTAACCTAATGTTAAGAAAACCTAATCTCAAATCTTAAGGGAAACCTAATTAAAAGAAAAAGTTAACTTGTTATTTTGATTTATCTATTTAAAAATATTAAAATGTTACATGAATAAATTATAAATCTATATTTTGCTCATTTAAAATTTATTATTGATAATAATGGTTCATGTTTAAATTTTAACATTCTTACTGAATAACAAAATTTGTTGTTAAAGTTTCGTATTATCATTATTTCTTAACATTAAAAAACATTATATATTCTACATTATTATATTTTTAAATATGTTATGATAATATTATTAAATATATTGAATATGTTTGTAAAACTGAGAAAATCTTATTTTTTTAAAAAGGTAAACGGTAATCTAGGTTGAAAACCTGAAATTTTTTAGATCTCGGATGACGAAATGGACTTCACCGTTGGAATTGTCTCGCGAAATCTAGCTACTCCACTAGCCTTCGATACGCCTAATTTCCACATTTTTCGAGGCACTAAGAGTCACAAGTGATACTTGACACTTGTTACAAGAGTTATGTTTTACTCTTATACAATACATACATTAAACTTAAAAGTTCTAATACATGTATACATCAAAAAGTTCACAACCCAGCCTTTCTTCTAAGGCTACAACCCCAAGGACGAACCGTCTCGCACGCTCCCGGCAGACTGTAAAAAGGGGGTCCATCACCCGCGAGCACCAAGAGGAGAATCGCCTGGCGTGGCCACTCACCACCCAAGCAAAGCAATGTTCCAAAGTAAACACACATTCGCCAAATGCTTATCTTACTTGAATGTCTACACGAATTAACTCAGATCCCGAGTCCTCATCGACTTCCTCACACTCGCCAAGGCTTCCCGCATGAGAATATTAGTTTTAATAGCGGGACAACCTCTCCGATGTACATATATCAATCAGTCGCCCGACGACATCGATAAGGTTAATTGCTTGCGGACTACCCCTCCGGCGAATATCAATCAGCCGCCCGACGACATTGATATTTTTAGCTTTGTGACTACCCTCCGATGATTAACATTTTGGGACTACCCTCCGAATCGTTTTCTCTAGACTTATACCATGCACTCAACTCCTAGTCCCAGATGTTCAAAGGTATGGAATGCACATGTATGCCACTCCAAACAAATTTAATTCACAAGAATATATAAACATGCATATATTCACAAAGCATTCAATTCACACACAATCATGTCACATGTAAATTTCCAAATTTCACATCAAAATTAGCTCACTTAGGTTAATGATCACACACCCAGTAATTTAATTTAAATCACTCGACCAAACACATATTTTCACAAAATATATTTTAGAATGATCAAGCCGAATAGTAAAACCCCTCGGTTACTATTCTAAAAAACACAAATCAATCCGCTCACTTTGTAAACTCAGATTTCACTGGGCCATTTCCTACCAATCAACCACATGATGTACAGAATGTACACTTAAATCAACCTGAAACGCACGTGATCTAATTAAATTTATGGATCATTACCGATGGTGAGAAAAACTCAAGAATTTCTAACAATTGTCCCAAGTTTTCAGGATCGATCAAAATGTACTTCCTCACTGGTCATGTTATTCAACCGAAACATTAGTAAAACACTTAAAATGGGAGTAAAACTCAAGTAGGGAGAAAATCCTACCTCAAGGAGTTTGAAACTCCCTCGATCCCTGAGTCCACGGTCAGCTCCGCCCCGCGTGAGAGAACGTTTTCCTCAGCTCACACCGCCGGACTCGGCCTAGATCGCCAGTTCATTTCTAGAGAGAGTCGAGACTCTCTAAAACCACCATTCGTTCTTCCCCTCCCCATTTCACGTTTTAGCTCTTCCCTTTAATTGAGAAGAAAGAATTATACATTATTTTTGTCACTTTGTGACTTAAAAATCAAATCCTAAATGACCATTTTGTCCCTCTTTACCAGATTGAGACTGCAGACTACCTACTGTCCATTTCCGATTTCCCTCCAGCTTCTCTACTCATACCGCTATTGCAGACATTTAAGATTTGTTATATGAGACTTTCATCGCACGAAAATTATTTTATTGAGACCGGAAACGCGGCGCTCGAAAACGTGTTGAATCCCAACAATCGTCTCTGAATAATATTGCGAAATTTTTACTGCTAACTGTATTTCCTTTCACGATTCCAACCAGAATCCATGCCTTCGCCATCCCGAGATCTGTAGAATAACAAATTACCATTTTTAAATTTAAATTAACCATTTTGTAATCTAAATTAATACGATTTTGCCCTTTTCCGTGTAAATTGGAATTTCTGCCCTACATTCTCTCCAGCGAATTTCGTCCCAAAATTCAGGACAATTACAATCACGCACATGCATATGCAACGCGCATTCTATCATGCATGTAAACAGTCATTTAAATTTTAAACGATCAAACTACATCTTCATCCTCAAAACAACAGATGTTAAGGGCCCAGACGTGTCCTCTCAGCCCCACGCTGACTCCAGAACACCCCACGCTGCCACCATAAGACTCACTAAATTTCGCGCCTGCCAAAACGCAAACCCGGGATCATCACGGCCATCCGGTTATGCACCGGTCCCTCCTCAAAGGTCCCATCCATGTCAATCACAATCCGTCCCTTCAATCCACCACATGATCCGGATCTGGAGATACTTCCTATATGGGAGACGCGGAAATACCGTGACACCGACATGCTAGGCTGCAATGCCAACCCAGACGCTAATCCAGGTCATCCTTTCGAAAGATCTCGGAAGGTCCAATAACCCTGCAGTGCAATAACTTCCGTCGTTTAACCTCGACCACTTCCCCAGGCACACCTCTTCAAGAAGACGTGTGATCCTAACCTCAACCTATGGTCGACGTCATACATCAAGATATGATAGCTCTTCCGCTTCTCTACCAGCCGGAGAAGACGCTCGTTTATCGCTCCACCTTCTCAAAGGTGTCTCTAATCGATCGGGACCCGTGATGGATCTCTCTCCCACCTGCTCAACCTGGCATCCACCAAGACCTATGCGGCCCCAGACGCCTCCTGCGCAACAACTCGATACTCGCCTCGATAACCATTGCTAATCCAGGGCGACCCCACCAAGGCTAATGCCCTCTCCCAGCTACCCTTGCGATTCAGGACGCATGCCTGCAGCACGTCCCTTTTTTCAACACCGTATATAATCCATACAACACTTAACCCTACACAACCCCCTGTGTATACGCCGACTCTGTCACACAATCACCGATAATCCACGGACCGCTGGACCTAGTCCATGTCATGAATGACATCCATATACCGAGCCCTCTGGCCAACACCAACACCACAATTCACTCTCCAATGGGGTATCCAAACCCTCGAGCCACTCCCCGAACACTTCATCACTCAACTCTAAGTTTACGTGATAACCCGACCGTGTTTCATTTCCGTGCAACCTAATTCCTTCGTTCCACACTTCAGCCTGCACATTCACATAGAAATTGGATCTTCCCTTGCCTCTTACACCCTAACTCCGTGATTCTCACCTTAGGAGTCAACTACCCTCTTTATGCTTCTTTCTCATTTAACACACTCTAATTACCTTCATTCCCTGACCGAACTATGAGTCTTCTTCATTTGACGTAGTCCTAAAGACAACCTTCAACCCACACTCACTAAGAGCGGTGAATGACCATACCGCGGCACCCACACCTCCAACCGCTGGACAGCGTCCGTGCACACGAATCCAACAATGCCATGCACCGTGACACCCATCCCAGATCCACCTTTTTGAGCGTAATCTCGAGATCTCACACTCATAATCCTCGACCCATCAGTCAACTCACCCTGCGCATTCACAGTGTGGGAAGAACATCTATACCCGGCTTCAAAGGCCTCAACCCTAAGCCCAGGAATCCGCCGTCGTCTGCCACAACACAACCCTACTTGTCTCACTATCGACAAAACTCCTGAGGGTTGTCAACTCTATCCATGTCAAGCCCGACATCACAACCAATATGTACCATCCTACACCCGCCACGCCGCGGCGTGAACCCCGATCTATCCCCTCGACTTCACCCACACTTTTAGCCCCTTTCGGCCACTCTTGCTGGCTGAGAGTGCTTCAGATAAAGACCTCAAAATCGGAAACCTGCCTCTAACCTCACTGGGTGTGAGGAATGAATTGACAATACTTTCCCCGTTTCTACTTCGCTTAACTGGATCGATTGTCCTGCGTCTCGATCCCTGCTTCTGGCAATCCCGCTACTTATGCTCAAACCTGCCCTGGGCCCTTCAACTAGTGTGAAGCGTGGGTCTTCGCTTCTCTTCCCCTAACTAGAAGAAAGATGATTCTCCTTTCATACCAAACACCGTGATCTCGTGTTTCGAGCATCCTCCATCTCTCTCTCTCTACGGTCGTGGCCGTCCCAACGATAATCCATATCCCCAGAAGTGAGTCCTATTAACCTCGCACGAACGGACAACTTCACCATTCTCACCCCCGAAATACCCAAATAATCCCAAGAAACTATGTGTATCTCGTAGATTGACATTCCTACTTCTCCCCAACTCATCACCGCGCTCAACCTTCTAGATCGACCGACACTCGATGCTAACACCACGTGTCCCAAAATCTCACCTCAATAAGCCAAACTGACTTACCGAATCCTAGCGCATAACCGATGGTCTTGTCACTGTGAAACAATCCTTAAGTGATACTCATGCTCCCACTTCACTGGAGTAGATCAAGATGTCATCCACAAAGACCAGGCTACGCATGCTTGATCTAAATAGGGTTAGAACATTCTATGCATGATTCATGAATACGCCGCCGCGCATTCGCATCCGAGGGCATCATCAGAACTCATAGTGCCCATAACGCCGCCCTAAACGCCGCTTTAGGGATATCTCGTGATCCCTAACCTCACCGCATGGTAAACTGGGCATAAGGTCTATTCGAGTAGACTCAGCCTTCTCAATCGATCAAATAAATCGTCAATCCTGCAGAATGGGCATCGATTCTGATCGCGGAACCTTGTTCAACCGCCGTGGCCACTACGCCGAAGGGTCTGGTCTCTTCGCAGTCAGACCGTAGCGCCCACGGTGGTGCTCTACTCAACAACCCCACCCAAGAGATCCCGTAGTCACCTCACAGCCCCCGTAACTCAACCGGTGCCATCCCATGAGTCATAGAGACGGGGGTGAAGTACCAGGGTGTAACTCGATACCGAAGTCTACTACCCTCTGTGGAGGTAGTCCAAGTAGCTCATTTGGAAAAACATCCACAACTCGCACACCACTCGAGGTAGATCCAAGTCTGATCTCTCCTCGTCCTCTAGGGTAAGGCTCGCTAGCCAACCCGTTAATCACCCCCGCCACACTTGACCTCAGATACCGTCTGGGCAAAATGTCACGTCACTCGAATACCACAGAGTACCGTCCCAAGGCAAAGTGTGATCCCCTACGCCACAATCGGGAGGCACCACCCCGTGTTATCAACCGATCCATCCTCAGGATGACCCCGAACTCCCCATATGTCTGTCCATAACTGTGTCCACGTATAGAGTCCTAGGATCTCCAACTCACAACTCGATGACATATCATCCTTATTCTCGCCTAATCCTCTTGTGTGGGAGAACCCATGTACAACCCAAGCCCCTCTAAGGTCTCTGCAGGTCCTGCCCATTTCCACCATATATATATAAAGTCTCATTCTAGCTGCCAGAACGCACGAAGCTAATCCTGGCCTGCCGTGAGGTAATCTTATAGCCCCAACACTTTCTCGACCGCATGAACCAACTGCCGGCTAATTACCTGATCTCCTCCTCCCCTTGTGAATGCTCTGAGGATGATTGATGCTCCCAAAAAACCCCAGAGGTTACTTTTCAGATCTCCCGACTCACCGCGCGCGGCAATGTGCGATAGTAAATTATTACAACACCTACGGCCCCGCCCCCTTCTCATCAAATGTCGGCATATTATCAAATGTTCAGGCGCCTCCACCAAAGGTCCTCTCGTGCGGGATTCCCAAGCCCCCACTAGCCATTTGATACCAATGGCAAGGAGCTTCATTTAATTCACCTCCCAATCTTAACTGGGTAATGCAAATATCGCATTACTAATGTATTTCTGATGTACCATGAGAATCCACCTCTGCTCACTTGTTGCGCTAAATTCAGCCCACATCAATTTATTTATTTTCTAAGAAGGTTCTGCTCTCTTGTTCATTTCTGTCCAACTCCCTAAGGTCATATAGTTCATAACCTTAAAGATTCTCAATCTTTTCCTATTAACACGCATTACACCATGCATATAATTTCACTTAACTACCGAGCAATCAAGATTTTAAACAGTAGTTAATCCAAATACAAGATTCTAAGGCATAAACACGCCGAGACACTGGTCTCATACACATAAGTCACTGTATATGTATAGTGGTATGGTGTGTGTGGGTAGGTAAATTATTTGCAACATTTCTTTCTGCCAAATAAAGTACTTTGACAAAAAATTTTATTTTGAGTACCTTATCAAAATTTATTTGATTTATTTAGATTTTAAATATACTTTAAAAATTTTTGAAAATTTAGATGAACAAGTTCATAACCCGTTCATTAACAATGTCCAAAAATCGCTCTGTGAGGCATCAGCCGAACCTGACCAAACAGCGAGTGCACCGAGCATAGCCTGCAGGCCACCTCAGCTGCCAGTGCCGCGCGCCCGCGCTTCCCACGCTCACACACAGCGCGTCAGCTCGCCTCGCGCCTCTCTCGCGACGCCGCGACGACGCTACGCCATGTTGCCGCTGTGGCGCGCCGCGCGCGCGCGCGTTCGGCCGCGTGGCGCCGCCGCGCTTGTATTTCGCGCTGCGGCGACGCCGCCGCGCTGCCATTACGCGGACGTTTCGCTACGCCGGCAGGCGCTTCCGCGCGGCGCGCTGCGCGCGCCGGGCTACGGTACGGCTACAAGCGCTTTAAGCCCCTACCACGATACGCACTGCATCGTGACACGCCCTTCTCCTAGCCCACCGTCTCACCATGTACAAGCTAACAGGATACGCCTCACAACCCGCTTCCAAATAAGCCACACACAATTTCTATCAAGAATACACTTCACCTTCAAAGAGGTGTATTGCAATACACCAAGCCCTCCAAGCTAGAGCAAATAATATTTTTTCTTGTATCAATAAATGGGCAAGAGTCTATTTCAATTTTTTCAAGACACGTGATTTTTTTTTTTAATTATATATATTTATATATTTCCATTATTTCCATCACTTGAAAAATCACTAAAATCACTAAAATCATATTTTTTTCATACTTTTAATACTCAAATAAATTTATAAAAAATTATTTAACCCCATTTTCTTAAATTTTACACCATATAAAACTTTTTAGAAAATTATTTTCACCTCCTAACCAAAGCTAAATTTATAAAATTTATTTTCTTTTCCATTTTTCACTAAAATTTTCCTCCACTCAAATAAATTTATAAAAATTTATTTCTCTTCCATTTTCTTCAATTTTACCCTTGTAAAATCTTAGAAAATTATTTTCTCCTCCTTATAACCAAATAAATTTAACAAAAAATTTATTTTCTTTACTTTAAAATTTCTTCTCCTCTAAACCAAATAAATTCTTCCAATTTATTTTCATTTATTCTCTTTGTTCCAGTTTTGTACACAGCATACCCAACATTTTTTTAAGATATTTCTTAACTCATCTATGCTAATCACCAAGCACAACATTATAACACTTACAAACCATTTTATACACACAATCACACACCAAACATCAATAACACCACAAAATCAATAAAACACATCAGACGTGCAACGTAGTGTCCTAGTTTTGTCCTGATTTTTCTAGGTAATCCCACTCAAACTCAACATCAAACCACACCTAGTGTGATGCCTTCTCAACCATGGCCTAAGCTCCTAAATTTTCTATCCATAGGTTTCCATATACTTTATACTTCACATCATACCACCTAGTGGTGATGGATACCCAACCCCAAATCCCAGGTATCAGATACCTAAGCTCATACCAAGTCAGACGCCCATTTCCTCAGGTCCATGACTGACCACAACCCGCGTGAATACAAGTGGATGTCCGGCACCCGACGCCACTTTCAAATTCTGGCAGTCTTGTACCAGGAGCCTCAATTATACAAACCTGCATATCCTTCGTCCCAAACAATCCAATATATGCAATAATCCAACACATGAGTAATAATGCCACTCAGCCCATAAACAATACTCAATATACATACCAACTATGAATCCAACTATATACCCAATAGTTACAAGATTTAATATGTTTTTACTCTTATACAATACATATATTAAACTTAAAAGTCTTAATACATAGTATACATCAAAGCCACAACTCGCTTTCTAATACAACCTCATGATCAACCGCCTTTCCCGCATGCTCCGCAGACCAGAAAAGCGGGGTCCCACGACCGGTGAGCTAAATCTCAAAAGAGGGAGAATCGCCTCCTGCGGGCCACCACCACCTAAGTGCGCAGGCAATGTTCCAAAGTAAACACAATATCTCGGCCAAATGCATGATCCTACTTGGAATGTCTACACGACCAACTCGCATCCCGAGTCCTCATCGACCTCTCTCACACTCTAAGCCTCTGTGGGATGAGAATATTAGTTTTAATAGCGACAACCCTCCGATGTACAAGGAGACAATCGGGTCATCCACGATTGATATCTTTAATTGCTTGTGGATCATCCTCCGATGAATATCAATCGGGCCGCCTCACGATTGATATTTTTAGTTTGTGGGACTACCCTCCGATGATTAACATTTTACTACCCTCCAACTGCCTTTCTCTAGACTTATACCATGCACTAACTCCTATAACCCCCTAGGATGTTCTCAAAGGCATATGGAATGCATGTATGCCAATTCCAATACAATCTAATTCACATGTAAATATATAAACATGCATATATTCACAAAGCATTCAATTCACACAATCATGTCATGTAAATTTCCAAATTTCCACATCAAAATTAGCTCCCTTAGGCTAATGATCACACACGAGTAATTTAATTTAAATCACTCGACCAAACACATATTTTCACAAAAATATATTTTTAGAATACTGCTTTCGGAATAAGTAAAACCCGGTTATTCCCGAAAAATCACAAATCAAATCTGGGCTCACTTTAGAACTCAGATTTCACCAATACTTCCGGCCTCAATCAAACCAACACATGATGTGCACATGAATGTACACTTAAATCAACCCAAACAGCCGTGACTCCACTAAATTTTATGGACTGTCACGGATGGTGAGAAAAATCCCCAAGAATTTCTAAAAATTCGGTCCCAAGTTTTGGGACCGATCAAACGGCCCCTCACGGCCTCATTCAACCGAAACATTAGTAAAACACTTAAAATGGGAGTAAAACTCAAGTAGGAGAAAAATCCCACCTCAAGGAGTTTGAAGAAAACCCCGATCCTCGAGTCCACGCGCAAATCCACCCCGCGCAGGTGTAGAACGTTCTTTTCCTCCTCCTTCTACTCCCAAAAAGCATCGACTGGCCTTAGGGATCAGCCAAGATTTCCTCGGAGAGAAGTCGAGACTCTAAAAACACCATTTCTCGCTTTCTTCCCTCGTACCGTGCATCCTCCCCCCCCCCCATTTCACGTTTCCTTTAGCCTTCCTTTAATTGAGAAGAAAGCACTATACATTATTTTCATTACTAAGACAAATCAAACCCAAAGCTGGCAATGACCATTTTGTCCCCTCATCAGATTAGATGGTCCCAAGACTACCCTGCCATCCATTTCCACTTCATTTCTAATTACAAATTTTATGGTACATGATCATTTGTTATACGTGGACTTCGTCAAGATCGAAAATCGCTTTACTCAAGACCAAACTTAGAATGCCTCTGTACACACAATGTTTGACCGAACGAACGCCCTCATAATATTACGGTAAATTTTTGACGTGCTAACTAGATTTCAGAGACTCCATTCCAAATTCTCTGCAATTCGCTTGTCATCCGAGATCACAAAACAGAGAATAAATTACTAGATTTTAATCAAAATTAACCATTTCAGAATCGAAATTACTACGATTTTCGCTTCTTTTTCCAAATCGAATTTTCTGATCTACCTAAATGTATGGTAATTAATGGTTTTCTGAGAGAGATTTGTGGCCTGTGGTGGGTGGTTCAAATAAGAAGGAAGCCAAATGTATCTCTAATAAGACAAGTTGGATCACATACAGAAATTTATAGATAAGCAATAAGGAGAGCTTCCACAAGGGTCATGTTCCAATCTCTCTAATTAATGGTCCCCATCTCACCCGCACTTCACCATTTCATCTTCTACCCTCTTGCCTTCCTATAGAGATCACACACCCTATCATAAGATAGAAATTTTAAATGCATTTGAATTTAACAAAAATAACAAAAAGTTAAAGCAATCGATTTAGTATGATGGATTTTATTACCAAAAGTATTAAAAATCTTTTTAACTAAGTGAATAAGAACCTTAAAAAAAAACTATGAACAAGAATAATAGAATTTGCAATAATAATTTTTTATAATATGAATTAATATAAAGAAATACAAATGAGTATTAGTAATCAAAGGGTTTTTACTTGTGGGAAGCAACCAAAATGCCCTGCTTATTCCATTTTTTTTCATTGGATAATATAAAACAAATTCATGATCTTAAGAACATTGTGAATTGAAATTTGATATACAATTTTGTCTTCTTTATTTTCTTTTCAAAACTAATTGTAATCATATTTTTGTACCAATCAAAGTTGACATTTTTGTCTTATTTATTAGTATCATAATGAAAATTTTCATAATTATTATGGTTGAAACAATTTTATCAATGAGAGTAGCCATTGTTACATCATTTATGTTTTAAAAATGTAAAAAATAAACTTTTTGTGGATAACCCAATTAAACAATAGGTAATATCAAAACACAAATCAAAACCTAACAAAAGGAAATCTTAATAATCGAAACAAAACAAAAATAACTCTCCTTGAATGGAAAATCCAAAGAAAAAGTCTTCAAATTCTTTGTATAGGTTTGACTTTACAAAGAATCGAAAGAAAAAAATGTCTTCAAATTTTTAACATTTACTAATATAATAACTTGATAAATTTATGTATAAGATCTTATATACTTTTAATTCTCTATTTATTAAGATAGTTGTTGCCAACCTAGGCTGAAGAATGTTTTAAACATATATTAACTTAACATTTTTCTATCAAGGTTGTATTATTATAAATTCAAGACACTTCTAGCAATTTTTATATATGTCTTTGTTGCTAACTTATAAGTTTTCTGTTGAGGTTGCATTATCATAAGTCATGGAATAATTAGTAGAATTCACATATGTCATTAATGCTTTAACTAAGTTTTATATGTTATAGTTGGTCATTTGAATAAAAATTATTGACATATATTGCTTTATATCAAGATAATATATGTCAACAATGACCTATTTTCTTGTAGTGAAAGGAACAACATGTCTATCTAAATCATCTTGTTGTTCATTCATATTTTCCTCCAAATTATCATGCTGCTCATTCCTATTTTCCACATTCTTCAAAATTTCTTGTTCACAATCATCCAAATCTTCTTTATTTACTAAATTCTCCCCTTCATTAATATCTTTTTCATCTTGAACCTTCATATATTTCCTCGTCAACACATTTGTATTACTACAGAAATTGTTCATAACTCCCACTCGAGATTGTAAAAACTCCTCGCTTTTTTCTTTCTTTTTTTCTTCTTTTTCATATATCCGGTCCAGACAAATACTTTCTAGTAGACATAATAACTCAATTCAATATCAATTCAAGATCAAACTTTAAATTAGATCACGATGTAACTGATGAGAGAATCTTGATAAATTGATCAAAATCAATGATGTCTTTCTTCAGAGCAAGAACTTATAGCTAAAAATATAAACTAACAAAAATATTATTTGAAAAATATATAAAAATAATCAAATAAAAATAAGTTAAAAAATAAATAACAAATTATTTCACCTATGATCAGACATCAAGATTTTTGTCTCTGTTTGTTTTTTATCAAGAAAAAGTGAACTCTAATTTTTTCGAAAGCAGAACTTCATTATTTTAAACTTGAGCAGAACTCGTACGCTGGAAAGAGCTGTTTAACTTTTTTAACAAAAATAAAAAGAAGTCATCGATAAAGTAATCGCAATTTTAAAGAGTTTGCAAAAGACATATCATTTACTGAAGTGGGGCCCATGGACTTCTCTTACAGGCTTAAAGTGAGAGAGCTTTATTGCATTTAACGTGAGTTTTTTTGAGCTGTTATTAACAAACTAATCTTTTTTTACATATTTAATTAATTATAAATTATAAATATATATAATATTTATTATTTCAAAAAGGAGCCCACTATAAAATGGGGCCCCACTTTTATAGCAAGTGCGAATTTTATCTCCACATCGGCAAGGCCTAGTGTCAGTACTAGTCTAATATAAATACAAGTACTATCTAATGTACTATAGTACCACTCTACAAGCATCTAACCCCTATTTACCACAATTTTTCGTGCTCCCTTAGTAATCCAACAACTATTCTAATCGAATAAAAAACAAGAAAACATCAAAGGTACTAGTCTAATATAATGTTTATGCTAAATATATTGAAACCCCTTCCCTTCTTTGTATCAAAGTGCATAGGCATATCTAATATAATGCAAATACTACCTAATGCATTGTACTACCTTATAAGGATTCGGTACTATTTTGATAGAGCATGTAACCTATTTACTCACATTTTGCTTTATTAAATACTCAGTTCTCATCCCATATATATTCCATGAAATTGGTGAATTATAGTAGGACTCCTCAATGCAAAACCAAATTAGGTACATATGTGAAATGTTTAGGCATTCTTACTTCATTTGAGCATGAGGTCCATATGTGGGGAAAGAAGTGGTAATCCGGTTATCCCTAGTAATTTTTATGTCAAAATATACTCAAACCACCTTGCCCTTTAACCCAAGTGCATGTGCAATTAGAATATAACGCAAGCTACCTTAATGTAATGCAGTACTATTTACAAGTACTAGGTACTACCTTAATGTAAAGGCCCTAAACCCCTATTTACCTACACATTTTGCTTGTCAAATACTCGCCTCATCTCATTTATATTCCATGAATTGTCTTGAAACTGTATTCCAAGGGAAAGACTTAAAGAACTGAATACACTTTGGCTTGGTTTGCATCGCTAAATAGAAGATTGTATCACGATATTCTGTTAGCCTCTCTTCATTCAACTATATCATGATACAATTCCTTTGTATCGCGATATAACTCCCCACAAAACTTAGTGAATTATATTGCATATGAAGAAATTATGACTGCCATGATACTTTCTCACTCTAGTGGAGTTTATATTATGATAATAAAAATAATTGTATCAAGGATATAGATTCTCTTCAACTTGTTGATCTTCACTTGGTTCATTTCTATACAATGACTTATGGCATATTATGCTCATTTCTCTATCAATTGTATTATGCATATAGAATATTGTATCGATATGACTTTGCAAAATTTAGTGAATTGTATTAAGTATATAATAGAATTATATCATGATATACTTCTTCGTAACTCATGTTTATACTATTAGATACAATTATTCAGACGCGATACATTACTTCCTTTGATGTTTGTAGATCTTCACTTCAGCTTGTATTACATATATCATTGTCTCGCGATATAACTTCTCCTTCAACTCAGTGACTTATGTTGCGATACAGTTAATTCCATTGCGATATAACTCTACTACAACTCAGTGAATTATATTGCGATATAATAAAATTATACTGCGATATAACTTCTCCTTCAACTCCATTGGCTTGTATTGCGATACACCTCCTCAGATACGATATAACTCCTTTTCAAATTCAAAGACTTGTATTAAGATATTGTAAGAGAATTGTATTGCGATACTTTCTTTCCTCCTCCCGCATTAGTTATCCCACGATACACCCATTGTATTGCAATATTCTCATCGATTGAGATGGTTTCAGAGTATCATGATACAAAAGGTTCAGATTATGATACAAAGTCCTTTAGTTGCATCCATTAAGTGATGTAGTAAACTCTATTAGATACGTTAAGCTTTTACAATTGCCTTCATTATATTGCGATATAGTAAACTGTATCGTGATACAACTCACTATGATATTTTGATCATTTTTGTTGCTTTTCTTTGCCTTTTATTTCGTTTTCCTCTAGAACTTGCAAAACACAAGTTTGCTAAATATTCCATCTTTCCAATTCAAAATCAATCAAATATATCTCAAAATTAAGAAAATGGATCAAAATTAGATTGATTTCAGCACTTTTTTCCTGGGCAAGGACCCTAAGCTCACATGGAGTAAGAATGTTTTTTAAACATTTCACATATGTACCTAATTCTAGCTCTTGCATTATAGTCCCACGAGCATCCAATAATTTCATGAACATATATGGGATGATAACTGAGCATTTGTCAAGCAAAATATATAAATAGCGGCTTAGGCCTTCTGGTTGGGTAGTACCTGATCCTTGTAAGGTGGTACCTACAATACATTAAGGTAGTACTTGCATTATATTATACTAGTACCTACGCACTTTCAATAAAGGGAAGGGGGTTTCTAATATATTTTGACATAACATTATATTAGACTAAGACTTCGATGTTTTCTTTGTTTTTTTTTGTCTGTTTGAAGAAGACACTGACACACAAGGTGGCAAGAAATTGTGGTAAATAGGGGTTTAGGCATTTGTATTAAGGTAGTACCTAATGTTTGTAAGGTAGTACCTACGTGACATTAAGGTAGTAATTGTATTATATTAGGACTAGTACCATGACTTCTGCAAAAAGTGAAGGAGGTTTAATATATTCTTTTAAGTCAAACATTTGAGAATTCCTCGATTTTTTTATTCTAGCCGGGAATAGTGATTGGATTACTAAGAGGGGCATTTAGGAATTTTGCACTCACTCATTTTGTTCCTCAAAGACAATTTTTTTTCTTTCAGATACCGACTGGTATTTAGAATTCTTTGTACCTATATATCCCTTTTATTTAAAAATAAACAACCCCATACATACTTCCCCACTCTTTAGGGCTATGTTCCTGCTTTTTAACCTCATTTTTAAAAATACTCTGAGAGAAAGTCATGTTGATTTTATATGCAGAGAACTCGTAAAATCAGATTCCAAAATCGGGAACCAAGAAAGTATTAGGGTTTATTTGATGCTCTTATAAATTTACAAATATATTAAATTGAAATTTTTTTATTTTTAATAATATTATTTGACATAAGTGATGAAAAATAACTTTTGGGTAATTGTTACACCCTATGAAAAAATATTTGCTCTTTCGTTGCAAAGCAAAAGACAAAATTAAATCCTAAATACCCCTCTATCTTTCCACATTATCAAGACAATTTCTTCCTTTCTTTTTCTTCTCTTATTATTTCATAATCTGATTAATCTAACTTGACAAAGAGATAGAAGACCTCTGCCCACTCCTCCTACGGGGCCGTGGCTTCTTTCTTTCTCCTCATGGGTAGATGCAATTTTTTGGGTCTCCTTTGGTCGGGGTTTTCCTGTAGATGATCACATCCTCTCATTTTGTGTATGTCTTCAGTTGATATGGCTTTTATTTAACGATTTGATTTGATTTGATTTTTTCCTCGTTTAAGAATTGTTTTGTTGTTTCTAAATTGTCCTGCATGATATCTACAGATGAACATATAATTCATGTTGCATTTTCTATTGTGTTTGTTCTTCAAAAAAAAGGGAAATTTTATCACATCACTAATATCAAAAGATGAAGTTAAAAAAAAACACATATAGAGTTATGGAAGCTCAAATTCCAAATTGTCGTTATATAATAGACAAATCTATCACCAAATATAATACTAAACCTACTAGCATAGCAGAATACATATATTAAACTTCATACATCAAATCACTTAAAACCAAAGACATAAATGACCACTAATAGTTGTAACTTACATGATTATTTGATAAATCTGTATAAAATATGAAATAAATTCAATACAAAACTCATTTATATAGAAGCATAACATATAGTTTACCTAAACTACTATCAACTTAATGAAACTATTACCATAATATACTCGACCACTACCATAACCCGATACATTAACTCACATAGTGAAAAATTGTAAACCATCTCGTGAATGCTATGAGCTAGGAATTCTTTTTTCCATTGGGAATCATGATTACAAGGCACTTTAGGACATTCAAGTATGCAGATTAAGCTTGCTTTATCTTCTGTATGTTGGCTACAATTATCCGTTTATGCCATTGAAGTTGCTGCTTAGGCCACTAGTCTTCAAATCTAGAATTAAATCCAAGGGTCTACAAGACACTACTCATCACAATTTCTACAATTTCTCTCTTCTCCTCCTTTCCACTCTACAAGTACTATCATTGGTCTACTATATTTTGAATTCTTAATTTAAATAACAACATGTACTCAACATAGAAAGTGAATAAATATTTCCTATTTAAGTTGTAATTAAGTTTAGCTTTCATTATTACTTGTTTTTTTTTGCTAAAATTTCTAAGTGGAAATTAAAGAAGTTCAAGGATTAAATTTCGGGAAATTTTGTTTGAAGAAC
The DNA here is from genome assembly GCA_016808115.1 of Tetrastigma voinierianum. Taxonomy (NCBI): domain Eukaryota; kingdom Viridiplantae; phylum Streptophyta; class Magnoliopsida; order Vitales; family Vitaceae; genus Tetrastigma; species Tetrastigma voinierianum. Next base: position 46,882 of record JAEQBH010009614.1, on the reverse strand, counting down.
TTCTTCAAAATTTTAGGATCTAGGTAATGAGTCCATAATTACTAAAATTTCAATGCATTGAAATCACAAGTGATTGAAGCTCTTATCAATTTTAGGCATTTCTCATATCTACATTGAGAATCGGGAAGATCTAACTATATTCAATATGTTTTGATCACAGTCTATTTATGCTTTTATTTTATGAATGTACTTCATATGTTCTTCATAACTCGATCGAAATGTATTAATTATCAACAAAGATTGTACTCATGAATTGTTTTTGTTCAAAATGATGAATAAATTTTTTTATAGGTTTTCAATGCTCAAAATCAATAAAGACTACTCTCATTATGTTATGTCCATAGTTTTGGGATGTTACAAGCTGATCAAAATTTTCCCTACATGGCCTGGTGCAGATTTTTGCATTGTTTATGAGACCGAAGAAGGAGCACAAGGTCCGTTTCAACTAGAACATGTACCACCATGGTGTTGGATATGCGATACTCATCATGTGAATCATCAACATCTCTTGCCAAATGAATGATGGAAATGTCAAGGGATGGATAGTCAAAGAAGTTCAGCAACCTATGAAGCCAATAGCACTGAGATCATGGTAGTTAAGTCCAATGAAGTCCATGAATTGAAGAGAGTTGAAGGAATTGAACGCCTCATTCAAATTGAAGTGCATTGCTCTATTTTGTGTAATTGCATGCTTTGTTGCAACTAAGTTCATGTAATTTTTAGTGGAAATGTTATTGTAGAAGACTTAATGTAAATGTTCTTTCAAAACAGTGTTTATTTAACTTTCGTTACTTTGTTCTTTACCAAATCCGACCTATAGCGATCTCTTCCCACCTCCATTCAACAGACGATCTATGGCCTCCCATATAAGCAACTCATGTGGCATCATCTCTACTCACCTGATACATTGTTGTAGGCGACTCCACCAAGGATAAATTCTCTTCCAGCTACCCTTAAGATCCATGATCGCATGCCCAGGCTGTCCTTCAACGCCCTGATGTCCTTGGATCGACCGTCCATTCGTTGGGGGATGAAAAGCTAGCTCTCATTATCACCTCAGTCCTCATGGCTCTAGGAACTCTCCCAAAAATGAGCCATAAACATGGGATCTCGGTCCGATACTATAGAGACTGACACTCCATGCAACCGGATAATTTCTTGTATGTATAATCTGCAGAATTTCTCCAGAGTGAAGGTCATCCGTACGGCTAGAAAGTATGCTAACTTTGTGAGCTAGTCCACGATCACCCACACCGCGTCATGCCCTCACGATGTTTGTGGCAAGTGAGTCACAAAATCCATCGTGACATGCTCCCACTTCCACTCTACTATCTCCAATGGTTGGAGTAACTCTACCGACCTCTGGTGTTCAGTTTTTACCTATTGACATGTGAGACACCGACGAACAAAATCCCTAACTTGCTACTTCCTCTTATCTTAATCCAATAATATTGGCGATGAAGATCATGATACATCTTGAAGCACCCTGGATACATCAAAACGAGAGCAATGCAGTCTCCATGAGGATCTCTCTATCAAATCTCGCAACCAAATAACCACAATCCGCCCTATATCGAAGACTACCATCCGCGTGACAACGACCTAAATCTGGCCATCGATATCCGGTCACTCCAGTCCCCGATGGATTATTCCACTGTGTCCCGCCTCCAGACTCAATCACTCTACTTAGGTAGGGAAAAGGTGAGCACCAAACTCCCCAAAATACCCCGAGTTTAATTCATAAAGGGGCCCGCACTATCTCTACAACCTCAAGAATTCGCCACTCCTAGGAAACTATACTCAGCCAATACCTTAGTGATTTTTGACTGAAAGATCACACACCGCATTCGCCTTCATCAAGATGGTAATGCAAAAGTGAACCTGCTAATCCTCCAAATACCCATCCAATTCTGTTGCCTTCATATTGAGGTCCTGGTTTGCGTGTAAAGATGTAGCTTCAAACTTTCAGAGTCCGAAACACCCCGAACTACTCACCATACGTGTAGTAGCGCAATCTTCAAGGCAAAGACAATAATGGTCACCAATTCCATATCATGCTGCACCTCACTCATGATCTCTTAACTCCGTTGAAGGTTACAACCCTCCCAGACGCATCAAACACATGCGCCCATCCTTCAAGCATCACACACATCAGGCACCTCCCTCGTCCTTGGGACTATCAGAATAGGAGCTGAAGTAAGCCTCATTTTCAATTCCTAGAATGCCCTCTCACACAAGTCATTCCACTCAAACTTAACCTCCTCCTTCCTGTGTCAATTTAGTCATAAAGTTCCACTTTAATCTGGGAGAAGTCCTCAATGAACTCCTATAATAATTTTGTCAATCCCAAGAAACTGTGATTCAAGATCGACTTCTTTGGTCTCTCCTTAACCCATAATTGACTTCAACCTCTTCTGGGTCCATCGAGACACCGAAGCCGACACTACGACCCAAGAACCCACTCTCGCAACCAAAATTCACATTTGTTGAATTTGGCATACACAACCGATGGTTCTCAAAGTACGAGAACAATCCTCAAATGATCCTCGCGTCCTTCTCCGACTGAGTATATCAAAAATGTCTTCCACGCACGCTCACAACAAATTGATCTAGATAGTGGTCGAAAGACCCTATGCATGAGACTGATCCATGAATGCCGCCGTGAGCACTGGCCAACCCGAATGGCTTTCTTGGCTAGAACCTCGAAATGCCCGTATCACATTCTAAACACCGTCTTAGGGATGTCTGCCTCCCTAACCCTCAACTGATGATAATCGGTGTGGAGATCTATCGTGGAGTAGACCCGCGCCCCTCTTAATTGATCAAACAAATCAATCCTCTGCAAAGCGATGTCTTGGGCATTCTTGATCAGAACCCCGCTCAACTTTCAATAGTCAATGCACGTACCTGCTGGTCATTCTTCTTTTGGAAAACAAGATCGAGCGCCCAAGGAGAAGTGTTTCGTCTAATAAAACCCATGTCCAACAATTCTTAATCGGACTCAGTTCCCTCGCATTGTAATGCGTCATTCTATGTGGTGTCATAGGAATAGGCGTCAGATCGCAGTGTAATCTACACGTAAGTCTACATCCTTGTGCAGAGGTAATCCTGCTAATTCCTTTGGAAAAAACATCCTTATACTTTCAAACTACCTGAGGTAGACCCAACTCTTGCCTTGCCTCGTCCTCCAAGATAAGGTTTGCTAGCGGACCCTACAACTGTCCGTGCCACCTAGAATCGTACACGGCTTGGGGCATAGTATCGTGCTTATCCCCCTGAAACATAACACAAACATTATCTGGTGTGTAGACAATAACCCTCCTACAATCACAATCAATGACGACTCAGTGTGCTGGCCAATCCAATCCATTCTAAGGATAACATCAAACTCCGACATGTCCATGAACCAAAGGTATATAGTGAGCAGAATCCTTGAGATCTCTACCTCACAATCTTGACATATCAGATCAATACCACCAGTTGTCTCCTAAGGGAAAATTCACACATATAACAACTTTTCCAAGGTTTCATCCTCTAAGCCCAAATCTTTTCAACATGTATATGCCGCAAATAAGTGCTGAATGAGATGCACCAGACCAAATAACACTCTTGCCCATAGGCGAAAGAGTAGAAACATACCCTAAATAACCAATTGATTCGCTTAGCCTGAGGTGTACGCCGATGTGATACGCCCTAGGTCCTGAGTCTGAGTTTGAGTTCTCCATTTCATTTTCTCACCGTCAGCCTATGTGGCATTAATATAGCAAGAGGGCCTGTGCGTCTCGCGATTTATACTGGTTTCTCCCGCCTATGGGCGGGGTGGCGGAGGAACAAAATGCGTCAGGCGCTCCCACCCGATGACTGAGCCTGTGATGTCCATAACCTGTGCATTCTCGCTCTAAGGACACCACCAAGTGTTCAGCCATGGCAATGGAAACACAAACTGCTTCGCCTGTACTGAGCCTCAGCAAAGTGTTCCCACTTTGGGATGATCGACTCGGGTCTGGCCCCCATAGCCTCAACCCTCGTCTCCTGAAATAACTCGCGTAGTAGGAGTCCTCTCCGCTCTCCCTCAGCCAGAAGAAGAAGGTCAAGCTTTCCTTCCTTATCCTTAACACCAGATCCTGATATTCCAAGGCCATCCACTTCTCTCACAGCCATAGTCGTCCCAACCATCAAGTCCATATCTTTGCAGGAGAAGTTCCACAATCCTTATCCCTGATGGAGCAGCTTTTTTAGTCCATCCTCAAACTTTCTCACCTTGGCCATGTTCAGGGCACATAATCATCAAACTGCCACCACAACCAGCCATGTATTCAAGCACTGTCATAGTTCCTTGTCTCAATTCCAAGAACTCCGAGCTTTGCATGTCGAGAAAATGTTGGGAAACACTTACTCATGAAGAGCTCTCGATACTCTTTTCCATGTCATCGCCTGTTCCTCGAGGCTTTCACCCAATCTCACCATATTTGGATTCACACCAGAATAATTCCTAACCTATTTGTTTTATGCACCATATTTAGGGTATTTATGAGTATAATTAGGAAATTTCGTAATTTAAATTTAAATGTGAAAACAAAGAAACCGAAATAAGCAAGGGTAAATGAGTAATTTGTTAAATGGGGACACAAAATCATGATAAAGATACAGATGCCAAAATAGAATTTGAATAAGTTAGATTGAGAATAATGAGTTGTGAGTGACAAAGGCACTAAAAGGAAAATGTAAATATCAAATAAGGATAAGATCACTGGTCTCACTTTAGAGACCAAAAACGAAAGAAGGAAGAGGAATAAATAAGAGGAAGAAGAGTAAAAGAGAAGAGAAGAAGAAGGTTTCAAAAGGTACAGAATCTGCTGTATTCAGGAAAGTGTTAGTATGGATCTCTCCAAACCCCAGGGGTAGAAGCAGAATTCATCCAGAATCCACAGACCAGGAAAGTCGGGTTAGTAAAACCCTAGCAAGAGAAGAGACAGAAGCAATCCTCTCTATAAAGTGAATCACCAGTTTGAAAAAAAGGTTAAGAGCATGTCAAACTCTCTTTATTTTAGCTCATTACTGGTTTGGGAAACCCCAAACTCATTTCTATTAGGCTGTGAGCTGAGAAGAACTCTAAGACTTCTATATATGTATTTTTGCTGGTCAAAACCATGTTTGAGGGTTATATATGAGTGTCTTCTTTTAGATTTCGGGTAGTTTTAGTGGTAAAAAGGACTGGAACAAAGAAAATCTGGTATTTAGGTCCATCACAAAGAAGGGTTCCTTTCACTGCAATGGTACGAGAAGGAGAACCTAATGCCTCGTCCATTCAAAAGGTAAAGGAAATAGAACTTATCTCCTCGCGCCTCGGCGAGTGTGAGGTGGGGCAACCAATGCCCTATGATAAGACAAGAATTATATGACAAGAGTCCGTTATAGTACAAGTAGGGGTATAATTTGAATAGTGTATGAAAAAGCATAGTGAAATGTCAGAGGTTGAGGAGATATGTTATTTGATAATGAATATCTCATAAGTATACATGATAACAATTGTTATTCATGTATATGCGATTTTTTTTTCTAATACTGAAAGATTAATAAGAAAACACAATAAAATTGATTGTCTGCCCATGACCGAGTGGTTGGATAGATAAGCATGCCTATAGTATACATACTGGTCAGAAGATACGCTTTATGATGATTTGGTGGCCCCTGGGTTGTTCAAGGACATAGATCCCGCTGAACGCCATTATAGCGGCCCTGCTTTGAATATACAAGATCGATCACCGTCTCATGCCACAGTTGATAAGACTTCGGTATACGCTTTCTCCTGTGATCCACTTCTAAGGTATTTATGTGCATGAACACAAAAAGAAATTAAAAGTATACAAAGGAAATGTATAAAAAGTATATGATATGATACTTGGTAGCTATAACAATCGCTATTCGATGATATACAATTACAAGAACAAGAAGTACAAGATAAGAGGAAAATACCTAAAAATATATGAAATAATATGATGGAATGATATGAGTGCGTAGATAAGAAATGGATAAAAGTAAAGGTTATATTTGTCATAAGTATATGCATGTATAAAGTGAGATGACCATTATTATTATTGGTCATCCAAATGTGTTCACACACTCCACTAAGCTATGTTTAGCAATCGTGTTTCATCCGTGGTAGTAATGTGGGAAGCAAGTAAAACTAGAAGTCGACATCTCCACTTCATCAACCAAGGCCAATGTATCACATCAATAGGTTCACCTGGTATAATCTTCCTTTGCCTATTTTTTGTATATGTTTTGTTTTTGTAAACAATGTAATTATTAAATGTTGAGCACTTCCATATAGAAAGCTTGTATATGTACTGTAACTGCTGCTACAAAATTTAATACAAGTTCACGTGTTTAACATTAGTGAAGAAAATAAGCTAAAGTTATAAGTTTATAGTTAGTGGTATCGAGGTCGTTAACTGGGGCATCGCTGTTGATAATTATCTGGGAAGGAAAATGGGGCGCTGCAAAGTTGTTAGTAATGGGAAAGATTCTTATCAGGTTTAATCCTTATTTAATCTTGAGAAGGGGCTGACACCCTCTAATCAAACACGGTTAGCTTTATCTTGGTGGCATCTGAGGTGGTCTCAATAGCTTCCAATATCTTTCCACTTGCTCTAACCAATGATCAGCTATCATCGGATCCCCCCCTCCTCCCCTGAAGGTCGAAGGATGATGTGCCTTGAACCTTTGAAGTCGTCAACTAGTGTCTGCTCTGCACCTAGCTTCATAGCTCCATAGCCTTGAACCTTCGGTGACCTCCATAGCTCCATAGTTTCTGGCCAATCAAGGGTCTCTAATGAGTCATCCATCTGTCTGCTTACACTCTAAAATGTTATCCCATACAGGTGAGTCACACCCAGAGAGAGAAACTTCCTGATAGGCTACTCCCACCCAAGTGGACGCACACAATGCTAACACTCGCATTCATCAACCATTTCATACGTATCATGCAATCCCATCATGGAATTCCTGTGTCATGCCATGAAATGAGATGACTCAATCTCATGCATCATGCTCCAAGTCACGACTTCTATCACACGCCACAATGCCCATGCATGATAAACCATCATCAGATGAAATCGCATCCAATGATCATTTTCAAACAAAATTTCATTTTGTTTATAACCAAAACCTTTTGATGTCATATTCTAATGACTGATTTCTTTACAAAATCATGTTTCTTTGTGGGGTTGCGACTTCTGTGGTCTCAACCGCAGGCTCACACGCATTTCCTACACCCTTCACTGCTTTCAATCATGACACATATGTATAACCAAAAATACCAAGTCTTTCACCCGAGGGGGCATCTATCCCTGCTTGCTATTACCCGACACATATTTTCATGTTTCTACAATAGTATGACTCCTCGTGAACTGTCAGCATTTCAACCCACTTATCAAATCACCACATGGTGTTTGATCTAATCATGCACTTTACACCCGCAGAAATGCGACGTCTTCACAAGATGCACATTTCCCTCGCCTTTCATATCAATTCCATGGCTCATGAATGTCATATGATAATCTAAAGATACACTTTATAATGTATCATGATAATTTCCAAACATTTCATCCAATTGTCAACATATTAAAATATATATCAGCAAGAACAATCAAGATGTTATCACAAAATCAAGCAATAGTACTTTTTTAAAAACAATCCACACAATTTCAGACTTCACAAGTAGGCCATAATACCACCACAAACAGTGGTGCCAAGAAACCCAACAGTCGCGGAACTACCCAGTTCAAAGCACCAACCGGGTCACAGCAATACACTTAACAAAATTTCTACAAATCAAGTGATTAAATTTGATCAAACAATCCAAAAATCTAGACACTAACAGAAATAACAGCCCAACTATGGCAACTCGGGAAATGGACCAATCATTAGAGGTCGAGCTTATCGATTCAAAGCCTACATCAAGTTTACTGATACAACTACAATTTACATGAAGGACCCAAGTCTGAAGTCCCTTGGTTTCCCACTTGAAAATTAGTCCTAAAATACGGCCAATGTGTAGAATCAAAATAAAGCAGCATTCCCATATTTCAAAATTTGGCCAAACAAATTTCTTAAGGCAAAGACATTGGTCCTCACATCCCTTATAGGGAAATAAACCAAAGTAGAAAGAATCACTCCTCGGAGCTTAGCTCCTCGTCGAATATAAGAATTTTACTTCTTGGTCCGACGAGTTCTGTAACACCTCAAATTATACCCTAATCGCTTTTATTACATGTTTAGGGTATAATATAAGTAACCCGCATTCCTAATTTATGCTGTGCTAAAAAGGATAAATGAATTAATACAAAAAACCAAGGTTAAATTGGTACTTGTAAAATGAGGACCCAAAGGTCATAACACAAGAAGTTAATATGTCAATATAGAAATATTAAATAAGTTGATTTTGTAATATGTGGAAATAAAAGGACCAACTAGGCAAAATGGGAAGAATAACCGGGTATAAGGCCAAACATGGCCTGATGAATAGAAGACCAAAAACTTCATTTTGGTGTTAGGAAGTAGAGAGTAGCGACTCCCTCGAGCCCGGTCCGACTCGAATGGCGAGTCCGGACTGAAACTCGGGAGACGCCCGTTTTATTTCTTTTTATTTTCTGTGTTATTAAATTTTCTTTTTCAAAATTGTAGCGACCCGAATCCCCAGCCCGACCCGAATGGTGGATCCGAACCGGAGCCCGGTTTACTCCGACGTTTTCATTTATCTTATCAAAACATTTTATTATATCATCTCGTTGCGGAAGCTGCTTTTTAGCTTCAAGCCCATAATCATTTACAGCCCACGCAATTCAAGAAGCCCATAAACATTTAACAAAATACATTTACAAAGAATGCATTCATGCCTTTTCAGAATGATATACAAAAATCAAGGTTCAGAGTTTATGTAAGACCCGAGAAATTCCAATTTCTGGAATAAGGGCAAAATCGTAATTTTGGTTACGAAATTGTTAATTTCGCCAAAATCCCGTAATTTGAGCTCTTCAGATCTCTGATGATGCGAAACTGATTCACCGCTGGAATCATCTCAACAAATCCAAGAAGAAATATACCGCAGACATTCGAGATACTCTGAGTCGGCAGACGCTCGAGGCATCGCGGCTCGAGGTCAGAACGCATTCGATGCGACGAAAGTCACATAGCAGCACTGCACTATGTGCCATAAGTGACATGAGTAGATACAATGATGAAAATAGACGGCCGAGATAGTGCCGGCGTCGTAGAATATCAAACTGAAAGAATCACTGTTATATTTGATCATTTTGAAATTGTTAATGATAATAGATGTAAAAAGGAATAGTTGTCTTCTTAAATTGAAAAGGAGCCAACACCAAAACGCAAGTGTGGGAGATTTTAGGGTGAGAATTTATTTTCATAGAGAGAGAACGCCCACCTTCTTCTTAGCGTAGAGATCCCGACCGTCATAGCCTTTCTGCCGAGAAGGAAAGACGTTCTACGAGCAAAGCAATGTGCGCTGACTCCGATTTTTGTGAGTTTTGACAAACTCCCAAAGGTAGGGGTTTTCCTACTTGAGTTTTATTCCCATTTTAAGTGTTTTGTCGATGTTTGAGTCAGAATAATGAGGTCGTGAGGTTACCGATCGCCCCAAACCTGGGACCACCTGATATACTTTGAAACAAAAATTGGTGCAACCGTGCAGGTGTATAAGTACTTCAGCTGTTTCGTGCATTTTGTGATAATTTGTGCATTAAATGTTTGCTTGATATGCATTAGGGCCGGTCAAGCACTGCGGTTCACTAAGTGAACCGTTGATTAGATTTTTCTGAATAGTAACCGAGGGTTTCACTATTCCAAACAAAGGTTCTCAAAATATATTGCAGAAAATATGTGAAGCTATTTTGAAAGAGATTTCCAAAATAATTGTCATAAGATGATCATTAGCCCAAGTGAAAGCACTTTGGTGTGATGAATCGTATAATTACATGTAACATGATTGTGTGATTTGAATTGGTGCGAGTATATTCATGTTTATATATTTGTTATGATTAGATCAATGGAATCAGCATACATGCATTCCATACGTGACCGAACAATTCCTAGGATTATAGGAGTGAGTGCATGTGATGAGCTCCAAAGAAAAGGGTCGAGGGTTGTCTAAACATTAATTACTTCCGAGGGTAGTTCAAATTTAAAATATCAATCGTCTATAGCCCAATTGGATATTCATCTGAGAATCCACACAAACAAATAATATATCAATCGTCGGAGCGGCCCAATTGATATATACACATCGGAGGGTTGTCCACAAACAAACAAATAATATATCCATCGTCGGAGCGGCCCAATTGATATATACACATCGGAGGGTTGTCCACAAACAAACAAATAAATATAAGAATTCCTCAGCACAGCGAAGTAGTGTAGAGAGAGTCAGAGGACTCCTCGGATCTGAGCATTATAATATTCAAGTAGAATCATGCATTTCACTTGAATGTATGTTTAAATCAAACATTGCACCGCACTTTAGGTGAGTAGCCCACTTAGGCGCGATTCTCCTACTCGAGCATTAGCTCACCCCCGCCGTGGGACCCCTTTATTTTTGGCGTACTGTGCGTGCAGGACACTCATCTGTAGGTCGAGATTAGAAGAATAAATTTGGATTGTGGCTTGGCTTTGACGATATTTACATGCATTAGAATTTGAGTATTTTAATATATGCTGTATATAAGAGTAAAACATTTAACCTCTCAGAATCATTAAAAGTATAATTGATCTTGTTAGCTGGTATGATATTGAGGTTGCTTAGAGGGCTCCAAGTGGCCGGGGATACTCATGTGTGTGGATTGAATATACTGGATTATATTGCACCGTTTGGGATAGGGATATGCAGTATTGTATTTGCATCCCCCACAAGGAGACTCCGCCCGATTTCGCATGCTGCAACCCGACATCCACTTTTTATTCCGCGGGTCGGGACGGGTAGTTAACAAAAGGACCCCGGATCTGGCGTCACAACAATGAGCTGAGTACTTAATACCTATGGAGCTTCTGTCAGCATCCATCACCATTAGGTGGTTTGTTTTATATAGGCAATATGGAAACCCAGATTAGAAATTGGGTCAGGCTATGTTGATGAGAAACATCACCACTAGGTGCCCACATGTCCCTAGGTATAGAGATTACCTAGAAAATCACGACAAAACTAGGGACACTACATGCATGTGTTGATGTGTTTTGTGTGATTTGGTGAATTCATTGTAATGATGGTGTGTATGCCATGTTTTATGTGTGTCAGGAATGTTGTGGTGCTTATAGTACTTAGCACATGGATGTGTCGAAAAATGGTGAAGTTTTACGTGAGGAAAAACTGAACAAAAAGAAGAGATAAAAATAAATTGGAATAAATTTATTTGGTTTAGAGGTGAAGAAATTTAATTTTTAAGGTTTACATAAAGTTGTAAACTGAGAAAACAAATTAAGTAAAATAAATTTTACTAAAATTATTTGGGTTGTTGAAAATGAGAAGAAATTTAAAGCAAAGAAAAATAAATTTCATAAATTTATTTGGTTAAGAGGAGGAGAAAATAATTTTCTAGGATTTTACAATATGTGAAATTGAATAGAAAAGTGAAGAAAATAAATTTTTATATATTTATTTGAGATAGAAAATTTGCATAAAGGAGTAAAATCAAAAAGGTAAAATGAAGAAAAATAAAGTCTATAAATTTATTTGGTCTATGGGGAGAAAATACTGGGGCGTTCTTAGTAAGAAAATCAATAGTAATTGGATAAAATAAATTTTTATAAATTTATTAGAGTATTCTGGAAAATGAGAAAAAAAAAAGGCATATAAAATTTTTTTAGTGTTTTCCAGTGGCTGGAAATGTGAAAAAAAAAATTGATGAGAAGAAATATTTTTTCAAAGTTTTATAGTGTGTAAAGTGAAAAAAAAAATGAGTGAAAATAAAATTTTATAAATTTATTGGATGTATTGGAGAAAAATGTGTATATATATATATATATATATATATATATATAGTATATATATATATATATATATATATATATATATATATATATATATATATATATATATATATATATATATATATGGTATATATTTGTGTCTCCAAAGTGGGAATAATTGGAAAAAAAATAATAATAATGAAAAAAATATATATATATATATATATATGTTGCAGAATCAAGTTTTGGCTACCGCCAAATTTATATTAGAAGAAGAAAATTTTGTATTGCAACCTCGGGGTTTTGTATTGCAAAAAAGAAAGGGTTTGAAAAAAAATTGTAGTGAAAAAAATTGTATTGCAATACCATTTTTGTAATGTAGAGAAGAAGGCTTGAGTAGCTTGAATTGTAATATGAATAGTCTAGGTTGTACACAAAAAAATTTGTATTGCAACCTTGGTTGTGTAGTGGCTAGTGATTGTATTGCAAGAGAATGAGGAAATTGTATTGCAACATTATATTGCAATATAGTGGGGAAGCAAACAACATGGAAATTGTATTGCAATATACAAGAGTGTATTGCAAGGGAAGGAAGTTGGAAAATTGTATTGCAAGGTAGTAGTGAAGTAGGTAAATTGTGTTGCAATACAATTTTTATCAGGACCAATAGTAACTGTGAACAATGATCCATGAATAGTAATCCGTGAACAGTAATCCATGAACAGTAAAACCGTGAATAGTACTGCGGAATGTGCTGATTTGGACTTGGCCAATCAGAATACACTCGAATTTATTTTTTTTAATCAAATAAAATAAATTTAATAAAATGAGACAAAATTTTCAAAAAATGAAATTTTCAAAATTTTTCAAAACAAATTTTTGTTAATAAAAATGTTTTAAATGTAAATTAATTGTCTTGGTATTACTTGTAAATGCAAGGACAATGTACACTGATTATGTATGAATAGTGTCTCAATGCTCTATGCCTTAGATACCTAGATGATTTAACTACCATTGAAAATTGTGATCAAGGCGATTGTTATGTAGAGAGGAAATTATATGCATGGTAATAATGTGATAGAAAAGGGTGAATGCTACAAGGCTATCTACACTTAGGATTTGATAGTGAAATGAACAAGAAAAACTTGGAATTTTATTGAAATAAATGAACTGAGAGTGGTTGGAATTTAGCGCCACTTAGAAATGAACTGGCTGGCTTCATGGTTGTTAAGTCTATTAGCAATTGGCATGTGCATTGCTAGTTAGACTTAAATGAAAAATTAAATGATTTCAAGCACATTGGAAATACGTAGATGGTTGTCGAAAGGGCACGAGGACGTAGAGAGGGCGTCCACAGTGGTACCGGGGTCGCACCACCAAGATTTGATAAGCGCTCTCGTGGAGGCCTGTGAGGTGGTCATGGGCGGTCGCTATCAGATGCCAGCATAAAGGTGTAGTTAGAGAGGTCCTGAAAATTCCTGCAGGTCCTAGTAATTGTATTGTATGATCGTAAAGTGCAGAGAAGCTACCGCCTCACACGCAGACTCGCACTCGTGGTATTTCAGTGTACAAACATGATATTTTCGCCTTGATCAAAGGTAATAACAACACGAGTCTAGGTGTCGTGATACGAGCGGGCTGGCAAAGCAGCCCACCATAGAGAACTAATAGAGACTGTGACTAGATCTACCTCTGGTAGTGTGCTATATGTGGATGTTTTTCCGCATTTAGCCAATTGATTCACTCACACAGTGGATGTAGACTTCGTAGTATCGAAGTTACACCCCGTACTTCACCCATCTCTATCAATTCGCACAGACAAGACCATTGAGTTTCGTGAACCTTAAAGTCCAATTACAAGAGCTATTGGATATGGGTTTATCAAACCGAGCACTTCACCATGGGGGCGCCCAGCCGATATTTTATGAAGAAGAAAGGGCAAGACCTTCGACTGTGCATTGACTACAGCAATGGAACAGTATTATGATCCACCTGCACTCATTACTCGAGGATTGATGATTTATCGACTGGGCCAGAGGAGCGAGTCTACTCATACAAGATGACCTTCCGTGACCAAGTTACCATCAGCCGAGGGTTAGGAGACAGATATCCCTAAGACAACAAGTAGGACGCTGCTATGGGCACTTTGCTGAGGCTAGTGGTGATGTTCTTCATTGATGAACGCGTCACGCAAGATTCATGGACCTCATGCATAGGAAATTCCAACCCTATTTGTGATCAACTTGTCGTAGTCTCTCGTGATGACATTGACCTACTCCCGCCGAGTGAGAGTACATGAGTATCACTGAGGATTGTGTTACAATATTGAGAGACTTCATCAACAATTATACGCACAGAAAGTTCAAGAAGTGAGAGTTTTAGCTACATCAGTGAGACTAAGGGGGACACGTGGTGTCGCACCGGGATGTCACGACCTAGAGAAGGTCGGAGGCGTTGATGAGCTGGAGAGACCGAATTTCAATCTTCGTATATAGTTTCTCGGATTAATAAAATACAGATTCAAGAATGTGGCTGAAGTTGTCCATTCTAAGATTTATAGGATTTCTACTACTGATTACGACTCCATGTGGTCATGCCCGACCATAGAGAGAGATTGATACTTGGAATCACCTTGACACAAAATGGTAGCAAGAGGGAGGATCAGCCTTCTTCATTCAGGAAGAGGCGTAAGACTCGCTTCACACTAGTTTCCTGTGACTAGGCCGCATTGAGATGAGCGACTTATTTCAGAGATTGTGGATCCTGCTCGACAATCCAAATTAGCTAGCCGTAGAGGACAGAGAGTATATTAACATTCCTCCACACCCTAGTAAGGTTAGAGGACCAGTTTCAGCTTTGGAAAGTACAAGCACCCCAACAAAGACAGACAGTTTGAGGGGCCGAGTGTGGGTCGTCGTGATGATCTCCAAAGTCATAAGAACATGGTGGACCTGGAGTGGTAGACATATTGCTGTTGACAAGCTGATGATGGGATGAGTTGACAACCATCGAAAGGTCAAGAATGAGACCCTTAGGCCGGCATTACATCCATCATCAGACTGGCCTGTGGGAGGTTAAGGCCTTAGAGAAGCATGGTATAGATGTTCTTCCCAGGATGTGGTGAGAGTCGACCTGATGAAGGTCGAAAGGAATTATGAGCGAGAGATTCTAAGATTCGCTCATGGTGGACCCCTGGATTGGGTGTCACTAAGATGGCATTATCAGATTGGTGCACGGTAATATCATACGAGCCCGTGTGGGTGCACGCAGACAACACCACCATCCCTCGTATGCAATTGAAACGTCTTAAGATCATGTCCACCAAAGACTCCATAGTCGATTCAAATGAAGATAATAGATGTCAAAACAAAAAAGGAATAACAAAGAGTCCCCATGTTGGAGAACCTTATTGGTAAAGGCAAGATATCCTGAAGATGATCCCAGATCCCATAAACAAGAGGCCTGTTTTCATCAGAGTTATGTTAATCGAGATGAAAACACATTCCACAGTTATCACGTAAAACTTAGAGTTGAGAGGATAGAGTCGAGTGACTGAGATTTGATACCCATTGGAAATCACATCGCGGTGTTATTGAGTCTACAGGCTCTAAAGCACATTTGATGTCATTCATGACATGGACTAGGTTGACGTCCATTGGATTGTCGTTGATGGTGACCTTGAAAGGTCGAGAGCTTACACTAAGTATGATCAGTAGTGCTTAGGGTGTGTATAGATTATATACAGGTATTAGAGGACATGCTACGAGTATTGCCCCGGATCATAAGGGCAAATTTCGAAGAGCATTTGGCTTGAAGGAATTCGCGCCACAACAATAGTTATCAAAGTAGTATACGATGGCACCATATGAGGCATTGTATGGGAGGCCATGAAGTCACCATTATGTTGGACTGAGGTGGGAGAGAGTTCCATCATTGGTCCGGATTTGATTAGAGACACCTCCGAGAAGGTGAGTTTGACATGACGCCTTTCTCACGCTCGAGCTCACAGGTAAAGCTATGTCGATGCGTACGACGCCGACCCAGAGAGTTCGGAGAGGTCAGGGGATCACGCCTTCTTAAAGGTGATGCCCCAAGAGGGAAGGTCGCTCAGAGCTGTGCCAGGAGTTATCGAGGTTCGACCCTTCGAGATACTCGAGGTAGATCATTACAGACTCGCCTGCTACCGCTGCAGACGTCAGGTGTGGCCACTTGAGGTATTTCACGCTCCATGTCTCTGGGGTTATACCTATCCAAATTACATGGTGGATCGTGGGCAAGATCGAGGTCGACACCACGGGACCTCGAGAGAAGGACCAAAGCAGCATTATTGATAGTCGTGATCGTTTTGCGACTAAAGACCGCTGAGGCCAAAGGAGTGTGCTGGCACAAGACTATGGAGCCGGAGGAGTCAACGGAGCCGATGACACAATGGGCCACCAACCTTCTTGTTTAGTGGACGAAGGTACGAGTTAATCGCTTAACATTTAAATGACTAGCTTACATGCACGGGTGTAGTCGCACGCCAGACATACATGCGTTGTATTGTATCATTCCAATTTCGACGAAATTCCTTTTAAGGAGGGAGTAGTGTAAGACCCGAGAAATTCCACTTTCTGGAATAAGGGCAAAATCGTAATTTGGTTAAGAAATTGCGTTAATTTTTAGCTTAAAAACTGCAATTTATTCTCTAGATCTCGATGATCGAAACGGATTTCACCAAGTGGAATCGCCTCAAAAATCCAGTTAGCACATAAATTCGTAATATTCGAGACAATCGGAGTTCGCGACGCTTTTTGTCAGCACGGCCGAAAGTCAGAAACTTTTATTTTCATATCAAAGTCACATATAGCACGCACTCATGTGCCATGGGTGACATGAGTAGATAAATGACAAATGACTACGAGATAAAGGCCAAATATCAAAACTCGGGAAAAGAAGTGTAGATATATCATTACTGAAATTGGTACGATACAGGACATAGGAATAGTTGTCTCTCAAATTGAAAAGGAGCCAAAACCAAAACGTGCAGGGAGATGCAGGGTGAGAATTTATTTTCAGAGAGAGAATCACCCACCTTCTCTCTCTAGAAGTGTAGAGATCCAACCGTCTGCAGCCTTCTGCTCGAGAAGGAAAGACGTCTACGCGGCTGTGCCACGCGTGGACTCGATTTTGTGAGTTTGACAACCCAAAAGGTAGTTTTCCCTACTTGAGAGTTTTATTCCCATTTTAAGTGTTTTGTCGATGCTTTGAGTCGACGGCGCCTGGAGTGCCACCCGACCTACCTCCAAACCGGGACTGACTAGATGGCAATTTTTCAACAAAATTGGTTCACTGTGTGTGGGCACGGGCCGTTTGGGCATTTTGCAGATAATTTGTGCATTAAATGTTTGCTTGATATGCACAGCTGAATTGTTTGAATCAAGGTTCACTATGAACCGTTATTTAGATTTTCTCAGAATATGAACTAAGGGTTTCACTATTCCCTAAACAAGTTCTCAAAACATATTTTTGTGGTAATATGTGTTTGGTCGTAGAAAGGATTTAAAAATTAAATCGTGATCATTAAATTTCAAGCTGAACACTCTCCCTTGATGCACGAACTCAGATATCAGAAAGATAACACTGATCAAGGATCTGCTAATTATGGTATATTCATGCCATATATATTTGCATGTGATTAGAATCAGAATGAACCGTACAAGATGGTTCATGCAATCAGAAATCTAGGATTATGATCGGTTTATTGTAGATGGAGTCTAAAGAAAAAGTGTTCTGAGGTTGTCTAAAACATTAATTATCTATGGGTAGTCTGAATTTAAAATATCAATCGTTTAAGTGCCCAATTATTGATATTCATCGGAGGGT
This sequence comes from Tetrastigma voinierianum, assembly GCA_016808115.1. NCBI lineage: Eukaryota > Viridiplantae > Streptophyta > Magnoliopsida > Vitales > Vitaceae > Tetrastigma > Tetrastigma voinierianum. The sequence continues at coordinate 29,035 of JAEQBH010009614.1, read as the reverse complement.
AGCGTCCATTAAACAAATAATATATCAATCGTCGAGCTACCTAATTGATATACACATTCCGAGGGTCAGTCTACAAAACAGTTAGAAATAATATATCAATCGCCTGAGCTACCAATCGATATGATATACACATCTGGAGGGTTGTCCAATAAACAAACAAATAAATATAAGAATTCCTACACGAGGCTTAAGCGAGTAGAGAGAGCTCTGGGTGAGGACCCTGGATCTCGAAGTTGGGTCATGTAGACATTCAAGTAGAATCATGCATTTTCTTGGAATGTATGTTTAAATCGGGAACATCAGACCGCACTTAGTGGCAGTATACTTAAATGATTCTCCTATCGAGCATTAGCTCATCCCGTCGGGACCCCTTTATTTTACTGCATACAGGAGCGTGCGAGGGACGAGAGACTTTATCCCAGGCCAGATTTTTCAGAAGAATAAATGATTGTGGTTTTAGCTTGACTTATATTTACATGCATTAGAATTTGGAGAGTATTTAATATATGTCAGATAAGAGTAAACATTTGAACTTTGTAACTATCGGGTATATAGTTGATCCTGAGTAGCTGCATGTATTGAGTATTGTTTATGGGCCCAAGTGACCGTATTACTCATGTGATTGAATATATTAGATTATATTGTACTGTTTGTGACAGGATATGAAGGTCAGATTGCAGAGCTCCCCGTGACAAAGAGACACTCCCGCTCGATTTTCAAGCAGATCTTAATCCCACATCCACTCATCATATTCCACGGCCGACGGTAGTCAACTTAACCCCCTGATCAGCACATCGCGTTTAACTTCTTTTTGTTTACAAATACCACTTGTTCAAAAGGAATGATATGCAAATGACGTGGGTATATACTTATACGTCGCACTCTTTCATGACTGCAAGGCTTCGATCTTGGCCTCGCTCTTTTGCTTACTTCGACACTGCACATAGATAAAATCATACGCTGCATTTTCATGCTAGTGGCTCCATATACATTTTTATTTCAATATTCAATTTAACTTGACATGCATTTAACATCAAACCATGTCTATTATTTCAACATATACTCATGCTATTCATTTTCGCATGCTTTCAATTTCCAAATCATTTACTATAGCACAACATGCAATTTTTAATGCAACAATTCATTTCACAATTCAATTTATGAGATTTAAGCATATACATAAAAATCCCATTTACACTCGTCAATGTTGGTTATTTCACCTTGACTATTCAATTCACATTTCACTGATTCCGTCGATGAATCGCCCATGATATCATCTGCAACTTAGCTCACATTTGGCCAACAATTCAATTCCGAATATCATGATTATCGCTTGGTGCAATCCCGACATGTATCACTTGTACCTAAATCGGGTCTCCATCATGATTTAAGATGACGCTTAAGCACCTCAACATGTGGTATCATCAAACAACATATCTACTGTAGATCGATGTCGATCAGGCATCCGCCATGATATTGGAACATTTCAAAAGCCTTCGTGATCGATGCCATTAAAACCTCACAAAGTGCGGCTGCCTATCTGCCATCGAATTCAATTCAAGATGTCAGAAATTGACCGATTCAAGCACTACATTATTCATTCAATCTAGCCAAATATCACATTTATTTCATATTCACTCTTCGTATTATCTTTTCAAGATATACTCAATCTATGTAGCTCATTTTCATATATTTCATTCATACCTATTTCATATACCATTCATGTGTACTCATTTCATATACTTCGCCCATATACTATTTCGTTGTTACTGGTAAACTACCAAAATACTTGAAATAAGAATAGAATCGTGAGAACAAACCGCCGTCTTATTCGCTTCTTTCTTTCACCTGGCCCTAGGTTGTGCGATCATCACCGTCCCTAGTCAATAACATCTCACGCCCACTCTTAGTGGATAAACAACTTGTTAAACACCTAGTGAATTACAAATTTATTTTCTACGCCTTAAGTTGGCCACTAAGTCTCCGCTCATGATTGGCATCCCACCGAAAAGGCGGTTACGAGGTACTTGCACGCTTTTTCACTTAGTCTCTACCCTTCTTTATTCAACCCCCTCATTAACTCTCATCTGCATGAATACTCGACTAACAAAGGTAAAATATGAAAACAGTATAGCTGAGGTGAGTGGGGTACCGTACCGTACCTTGTCCATCACAATGGGTAATTTGATCGGCTTGAGCGGTATCGGTACCGATTGCCCACTGCATCATGGTACCGATACCACTCAACCTGGCACCTTATCACACCACTCATTTAGCTTTTTGCCTGCTACAAAATGCAAAGATTTTGCATTTCTCACTATTTCTTTCCACAAACCTTCTCCAAATTGGTCCCATATCAAAAACTAATCATGGAATCCACTCAAAATTAACTAAAAGTGGTTTAATCATCTGAAAACCCTCTCTTAAGTTGTATTTTCCCCAAAATCAAAATCATCATATAAAAGAGGTTAGATTTTAATTTTTCTTACCTTGATCTCTTCACTTCCTCAGAGTTGTTTATCTCTTGGAGCAAGAATTGGGAAGCAAACCCAACCAAAACCAATCCTCCTTGTAAACCCTAGCTTTTCTCCTCCTTTTTCCTCCCCTTATCTCCAAAAACGGGTTTGCTCATGAAAATGAGCTCCCCAAAGACCACTTTGGTCTTTTAAATCCCACTTAAGTGTAAGGCCATGTTTGGCCTTTCACTTATCATCATTTCTCATTTTCTACCTTTTTGGTCTTAAATCACTTTATTCCTCATAAAGGCCTTGTTTGCCACCAACAACCAATCTTCCATTTTAGTCTCCTATTATTATACACTTTGGCCATTCCATTTATCATAAATCTACTTAGACATTTATTCTTTATACACCTGACCCTTAGGTCCTTATTTACAAATTTTTTCCACATTTAAGGTCTTTTCACTCAAGTTTCCTGGTTCAATTACTTTCTCGATTTAGGCATATAATATTCAATCATATGCTCAATTTCAATTTACATTTCACAATTTGTCTAATTTATCAATTTTTCCTAGTACCTAAGTTTTGGTTCATAATTCATACCCGTAAATATAATAAAATTATAAAAATTCTGTGATTTTACAAGTATAAAGATATGCTGAGAAGGAGAGAGAAGAAGAGAAAAGAAGAAGAAGAAGAAAAGCCAAGAAGATGAGAAGAAGAAAATCAGGTATGAAATTCAGATATTGGTTAGTCTAGAACTGGTTTAGAGCTCTAGATTAGTAGCATGGAGTCCTCGTTTAGAAATTGTTTGAAATATTTCGGGTATGGATTACTAGTATGGATACTATTGGAACCCTTGTTTATGTGCGGGGATTCTTTGCCACCTTGTAGGATTTCCATTTTGAGCCATTTTCGCTTTGATTAAAGCTCCTATGTCACGCCCCCAACCCCGCCAGGTAGACGAAGGTGCGAAATCAGATTGACCTCTTTACTCCGCTTTTCTACATTGGTGGGCCCAAGTCTTATAACTAACCAAAATATCATATATAAGATACAAAATAAAACTACTAAATGAGCGGTGTTTACGTGGTCACACATGCCAATCCCGAGTCCCATTTATATATACATAAAAATTTCACATTTACATTTACATAACGAGCGCACAAACCTATAGTGATGGACTCTTACTATTAGTGTGTCAGCTCAACAAAGGAAGATCGCGGACGCCCTCTTCAGACCTACATAGATTAAACCTCGTGCTAAGCTTACGCTGGTGGGAAACATATGACTTATACTATTATATACACATGAACTAATACTCATTTATAGTAAGCATATACGTAACATATATACAAGCGTATATCGAATTTATCATGAATTCATGTAATAAACTATACACCTACTCAGACTTATAGTGTAATTTGTGCTCTCACTGTCCGCATTCCAGAATTACGCAGCTTATACCGGTACTGAGGCACCCAGGTTCAACAGAACTGTACTTGTACCTGAGAAATCAGAGGGACTTAGAGCACAACCATGTATTACTACTTTACCTTATTCCGTTATTCGGAAGCTCTTGCCATATAACCGTTTGATTACCACCGCACAAGGAAATGAGCTCCGACACAAACATATTGGCACCAAGGTACTATGACAAAGATCACAGGTGCCGAGCATAAAGCAAGAGTGTCAAGTATCGACAGAGTGTCGTCGACTTAATCGGGAGTACCGGGCATAATAAAAGAGTACCAAAAATAATCAAATAGTACGTATACTAATCGTAGAGTATCGGGTTACTCAATAAGAGAGGTACTATAATGGGAATTAAAATAAGACGGTCAAAGAGTGCCATCGCACTAATAAGAGAGTCATTGGGAAGTAATTATAATGCGGCTTTGCCCACGAATAGAGGTGCCATGTCATTCAATATCCTGACACCTTGAAAGTGCCTTACAATTATATGTGTTCAAGAACTTACTATATTATCATAGGGCATTAAGTTTGCCAACACTTCGCCTCGGCGACGAGGTGCGATGCGGTTTTCACTTAATTTCCTTCTTATTTGAACCCCCGGTAGTCATTTATTAGGGTTCCTATACTATCGGTGTATGAATTTGGGACTTAACAATGCAAGGGTACAAAATCAGAGTCGCCGAAAGCACGCATTAGTACCACTTTGATTAGTACCAAACACAATGTTTTTCGTGATCAAGTACCAGACACTAATTTACCTTTCGTACCGGTACCATTTGTTTTCTATCCATGTGGGTACTCCAGACCACTTTCTATGATCAGATCAATACGCTTAGTTTTGCCCGTGAACAGGTAGATTTTTCCATTTCTCACCCACAAACTCAATTAACTTCCTCTTAAACTCATGTATCTCATAATTCAAAGATGGAACTTGCACCTCAAACCAACTCAATGTAAACACTTCAGAATACGGCTTGTAACTTTATTACCAAACCCTAGACAAAGAATCCAAGAATCCATACAAAAGTTCACAACCTATACAAAACCTAACAATCCATACAAAAGCATAGAAACATGAAGGATTCTATATTCATCTTATACAAACTAGGTTTCTACCAACTCAACTTTTCAACAAATCTGGTGGTTAGATGAATTAAATAAACCTCTAGAAAAAAACAAACTAATACCCATACTATCCATAGAAATCCATACAAAAGTCCAAAAGTCCAAAAGTCCAATAATCCAGCTACCAAAATTCATAGTTTTATGTTCTTCCTCTTTCTTTTTTCTTTCTTCTTCTCTTCCTTTCTTTTCTCCCTCTCCTCACATTTTTGCTCTCCAATTAAATGAGAGAGTCCTAATATCTTATTTGGTCAAATTTCCCTTTATCGCACTTGTCCAAGTCTCTTCTATTTGCACCTTTATAACTTCCTATTATTCCAATTTTTTTATTTATGCTAATCTTCTTACCTTATTACTTTATATCATGTTTGATAAATTCCACTTTACCTTGTATCTTGTACAAATTCTAGGTTTTGAAAATTTCACATTTTGTATTTAAATTACGAAAAATTCAAATTATACCTACAAAATACCCTAATTATGTTTTAAAACGACTAGGTGTATTTCTGGTGTTCAAGCACCAAGGGTTGTTTAGGTACTACGAAACACCAAAAATGTGTTTTTCTCTGGTTCAGGATGTATCGATCGACCCATCAAGGTCATTCGGCTGATGCGAGTATTCAACCTTTGAACAACGAAGAACCATCGACCGCTAGTCCATATGTTCGCTGATGCAAGAATGCCAGCTAATACCAAAGGAAACGGTTGACCGTCGTCCGGATGGTCTTCGTGATGCATGCGTAGTTACCAGCCACCGTATACAAAATGGAAACAAATAATTCGCTGGGACTAAACCCGCTGACTAGTTGAGACAAATGATCGACTTGCCTCAAGAAATGCGGTCTTCAAGAATCGCTTCTGCTTGTCTTCAAGCCTGAGTTGCGGCAAATCGCTTAAGGTCGATTTCATGGCCTAGTTACGATTAATTGAGGCTTACTTCAGAAGCCTATTATGTGTTTAAATGTAATGTTATTCCTTGGTTAAGAGATGACATGTTAAATGACAATATGTACACCCCTACATATTGAATTGACTTAAATGTCCACAATGCATAAGTAAACATATATAAAATGTGTAAATGATACATGGGTAAATATGCATATGGAAATCGTGTAGCTATCATATGACTACCTATAACAATAATATTCTGTGGATATGTATATGTATTGAAAATGAAATAAAAATGGATTGTCTACTTAGAACCTAGTAGAGGGATAGACGTGGCATGCCTATTAGGAGAAAAAGTCCAACATACCGACGCTTGCCCCGCTGTAATTACGCCTTCGACCTTGTAGGTCTTTGTCTCACAAATATAATATGTAGGCTATCATTCTCGTACAACATAACAACGCCTGGGGTTTTTATAGAAGTCATTGCCTTGTATTAATGATATCACATTTTCTGTTTCTTATACTTCTTATATCCACTTATAATAAGATATGCAAACAAAAACATAAAACAAACGACAAGAATATGTAAATGACAAGAATATGCAAATGACTAGAATATGATAAATGATATGATATGGAATTATATTTTGTAAGATGACCGCATGACGATAAGTACACCGTAAATGTTAACAAGAAGCAAAATATATATATAGAACGATGATAAGAGATGAAATACGATATGATAAGGTGTGAGTAAGATATGTATAAGTATACGTAAATTATATGTATGAAACATGTATACATGTGCTAAGTATATGATGTGCTAGTTGTATATGCATGTGTCTAAAGTGTGATGATCCTTATTGTGTCGCCCACGAAAGATATTCCACTAAGCTATAAGCTTAGCACGAGCGTTTAATCCAGATGGATAAAGAAGGAAATAGAAGCCAAAGATAATCCGCATAGAGCAATTAAGGCCAATTGTAATACTAAAGCTCATTGAAAACCCGTCTATTTTATGTTTTTGCTTTTAGATTAATGTAAAGTTTGTATATGTTAAACACTCCCATTTATTGAGAGTTTGGGCCATTTTGCAATCCGCCGGCTACAAAATATATTTCAAGCTTAAACGCGAACAATATACGAATTTAACACAAGTGAGAAGTTTATGGTATACGAAAAGTAGCGAAAAAGAAAACTAAGCACGCCTCGCTAACATCTAAAAGGCGTCACAAAGTTTAAGTGGTATATCGAGTGCCGCGAAGTGTTAAGTAGTATCCGAACGTGACAAATTTCCACCGTCGAACACATTTCCTTTTCTCCCTTTTTCACCCCTTTCTCCTTCTCTTTCTTTCATTCATTTATCTCCCCTCTTTCTTTTTCCTTTTCCTTTCCTTTTTGTCCTTCCTAGGAATTGTTCCTCCTCCCCATTTTATATTATGTCCATTAAAGATACGCTGACATACATGCATTCGCCATGCGTCACACACACGATTTGCCTCGTATTGCTTTTACGACACACGACTTCACATCATATCCGACAACTCACTCGAAAAACGAAATTAATCGTCTGCAATTTAATAAAATTTACTTGATACCAGATTTCGCGATATAATTCAATAAGCTATTTCATCATTCAATCGTAAAATCAGATTTTTTCAACTCAGACAGAACGAAAAATTAACCGTGATTTATCTATTTTTTTGAAAATTTTAAATTTACCGAAATTTTTACAAATTAACCGATATATATCGGTAAAAATAGTATCGACACACGAGCATCTCCGATAGTATAACATGCTGACATTTTAACAAGATTTTCAACATTCATAATTGTGGAAAATTTAGAACCGTATTCGGGGCGCGTTGAAACTTCTACAATGACAACTCATCTCTGTCCTTCCCCTTTTAATTTCTTTTAATTTTCTAAATACAATTATTTTGGCTATAAACCCAACCCAAGACTCCGCCTCCATTCATCAAAGCCGCCTTTTTGAGCTGTGTGTGTGGATCAGAGAGAGAGAGATGGGTACAATCACAGCTTCTGATAAACCTCATGCTGCTGATCCCATACCCAGCTCAAGGCCATGTCAACCCAATGCTAAAGCTAGCCAAAATACTACAACAGAGGCTTCTTTCATCACTTCTTTTGTCAACACCGAATACAACCATAAGGTCTGCTGAGGTCGAGGGGCTTCAACCTTCACGGCCTCCTCGGATTTTCAAGGATTTGAGACCATCCCAGATGGCCTCCACCCAGCGATGCCGATACCACCAAGACATCCCGTTCTATGTGCATCCATCTCCAAAAACTGTTTACCTTTTTGCCATCTCATCAATAAGCTCAATGATCCTTCTACTTTTTGGCCCACTCTGTGAACTTTTGCCGAAAGTTCGGATGCCGGGAAGTGCTGTTTGGACGACGAGTGCCTGTGGGAGTCAAAATGGCATTACAGAAGCCTCATTCAAAGAGGTCTTACCACTCCAAGGTATTGTATAATTATCTGATCTGCGTGGCCAAGGATAGAAAAGGTTCATACTTTTCGGAATCTAATTATTTCTTGTGTGATTCAGATGAAAGCTGTTTCAGCAATGCGGGCAATTAGATACCGCTGTAGACTTCGTTCCAGGAAAACGAAAAGTCCATCCGTCTGAGATTCCGAGTTTTATTAGAACGACAGACCCGGATGATATCATGCTCAACTACGCGATGGGGAAAGGAGTAGAGCATCCAGAGCTTCTGCTGCCATTTTGAAATCTTTCGATGCGTTGGAAAAAGATGTTCTGGATGCTCTCTTCAGCCACTCTTCCTCCTGCCCATCGTGATCATCCTCTTCGCATTTTGTCGAACAGGTTTCAGACACTAGACTGAAATCCATGGGGTCGAATCTCTGGAAAGAAGAAACAGATTGCCTCAAATGGCTGGACTCCAAAGAACCCGACTCAGTCGTACGAATTTCGAAGCGTCACAAAGGATGACAAACCAACAACCATTGGTAGAGTTCGCTTGGGGGCTAGTCAACAGCAAAAAGACATTCTTATGGATCATCAGACCTGATGTTTCCGCAAGAAGCAGAGCTAGTAGAGAGATCCTCCAGAATGAGTACTCACCATAGAAAGAGTGTGAATCCAGATGAAAAAGTAGGTATCGTTGCTTTGAAAATAATAGACATCTAAGATTTCATGGATATCCAATTCGGAGGAGTCTGTGCATTCAGAATGTATACATCCCAAGGGAATTTTTAAATTTAATTGGAATGAAATTTAACTTCAATAATCAAACTAAAATTATCTCTTAAAACTAACTTTTGAGTTGATGTTTTAGAAAAGCATAATGGAATTTAAAATAATCTTACAATTATCACATATTTAAAACCTGGTCAAATCCTGTGAAAGCTTCTTTTCTTTTTAAAATAAAAGGAAAGAAATGTTGTTCATCTTGTTACTTTTTTTTTGCTTGATTAGCCTTTTTCTTCTTTAATTAAGTTCCATTTTTTTAATATTTTATTGGTGTAATAGCACACAATTATTACATACTTAAATGGCCATCATACAAGGAGTGTTTATACGAACTTCAAAAATTCTTTGTATATCCAATCCTTACCATTCGTCATTTCCAAGTTTTTTTTAAATAATTTGAAAAAGAGAAGATATTAAAACCAACCGTAGACATTGTATTTTCAATATCAAGATAATTTTATTCTTCTTTACGTTTTTTCTCCTGACATTTCTTAAATTTTCTAAAATAAAAATAAGGGTTAATAAATACAATAAATTACGTTAGCTAATTTACCATCAACATTTTAATAATACCTTAATTTATTTACTAAATGTTTCTTCCTCTTTCAAACATCCAAACTGAACATATGTGCTATAACATCACTGAACATCATCATCAACTGAACATCAACCTTTAAAATAGAATGAAGAAATGTATTTTTGTTATTGAGTTTTATTGTTAAATATTTTAATCCGTTATTAAAAGATATTTGACTTAGAAAAAAAGTTATTGCTATCATATGACAAGTACTTGACCAGTCAACCCCGATATCTAGAAAAGGAAAATTAACGTGGCTGCCTTGGAATGAATGTAAACAGTAGACATTACGTGCGCCCAAGCCAGTTGTTTCGATTTTAACCAATTATCCAAAAAATGAAAGTGGGGAAAGTACGTAATGAGTTGTTTATTTTAAAATAAAAGGATATAGTTACAAAAATTTTAAAAGTTAGTATTTGAAAAAAAGTTGTTTTTAAGAAATAAAAGTAATGAATAGGTATAAAATTTTTAAAATGTCCCTCTTAGTAATCCAACCACTATTTCAGCTAGAATAAAAAAATTATAAATTCTTAAATGTCAATAAAATATATCAAAACCTCTTCCTTTACGAAAGCCACAGAAAGACTAAGAAAGTACGGCCCTTACTTTTTTATAGGGCCCTAGTTATTTTTTTTTTACTTATTATAAATATATATATATATATATATATATATATATATATATGTTAAAAAATAAAATTTAACAAATATATATTCAACATTACATAAAAATTTATCAAGTTTATCTTACAAGCATTTTAGATAAAAATCAATAATTAAACTACATATTAAAATCAATTGCTCTAGCATACGCGCTTTTCAATGCATGCATAGTCAATCCATTCAATCTTTTCTCGCGATATCAGTTGATCAAATGATGCATTTGATTAACTTTCAACTTTGAGAAACTTTTTCAAGTGGCAGAATCAGAACTGGCATAGTCAATAATATTCTCAGGAAGAATCCATACATTCGAAACATCCATCATTTTCAAACACTTCACCGCTCTGTCTCCCTTTGCAAAGATTTTCTCACAATCTTAAATACCGTGAAAATAACTCATCCCCATCAATATCGGAGTCCATGTGTTATGTCTCAAAATTTTTCAATGTTTTATCACAAATGTAAGACTTCAAAACAATCATCATCCGTAATATGTAACTTGTGTAAATCAAATAAAAATCAAAAAATATCTTCATATTTTGAAATTGTTCAAATTAATATTGATAGAAGAAATAGCTTGATCAACTATATATAAGAAATAATCAACTCTATAAGATTCTTCAACTGAATCACAGAATCTCTTCACTAGCATTTTCATCAACCGTTTCTTTCTCTGTAAATAATGCCACAAAATATAGGTTCAATTTCATCCGAGCATCAATTTTCTTTAGCAATAATCTTATCGATTCAAATCCAGTTTGATAGTCTCAAAGAAAGAAATAAATAAGCCTTAAACGACTAATAAAGAAGATCAATAACTATGTCTTTACTTTTGCAAATACTGTGCTCACCTATTAATGCGATAAAATATAGTACCAATAACCATGTCAAATACAGAATTCAAAACTACGATATCCTATTAATAAACTTTTAGCATCCCTCGAATGTCTTAGATCATCACTCTCTGTTTCACCAAGTGTGTTCAAAACGCTTTAATTTCTGAGCTTGAAATCTTATTGCCTTAACACATTCAACTTGACTTTCCCCAACGTGTTCTGATGCTTAAGGGTCAAACTTTACATTATCTTTGCAAAATTTTACTCAAGCCAGAGTAGAAGATGAAACAATATATATATATATATGCATCGTATAAATTCAAAAGGATTTTAGCTCTTTAGACAAGAATTTTCCATATCACAAAGTGCAAGATTAAGATTATGACAACCACGTGGTGTGTAGAAAGCTCTAGATTTACTTTGTTACTTCTTTTTTTTTGTACACCTTATGCTTTCCTTTCATATCTGAATCCGTTATCATAACCTTAACCTCTAAATCACTAAGATCAAGTTCATGTTCTGTGTTAATTTATTAATTCATCAAATAATCCTTGTCCTCGAGGTATCCCCCACTGTAAATCCTAAAACTCTTCTACCTTAACTAGACTTGCAAGAGACATCCATGACACAGATTGTGAGAAACATTTGTTCTTCATACCCTATAGTATCTCGGTGTACAAATCGCGCACCGAAAAATATTTTTGCTTCTCTAACTTTTTTAATAATTCCCACCTTTGCTTCACTCCGCCAGCAAAAGTATAAATTCATTTTGAATTGATCAAGATAATGATAATGAATTTCCTTTTCCGAATCCGCCGGGGGTGGTGTTCTTTTCATTATTGGATCAAAACTCAAGAATCATTTCAATTATACCCAAGAAATTTCCATTATTTTCTTCATAAATTTTCTGACTCGCGAAATGCCAAATTATTTTGCAAAGAAAGCTAACAATGTAAACTATTCTCACAAAAACTTGGTTCCAATGTTCTCTATCTTTGTTGATTTGATCTGTAATGCTTTATCGTCAAATTCTCTTTGCACTTCCTTTCCGCTCAATCCATCTTCTCATGTTCGTATGTGTGCTCATTACTAGTTTCATGACTTTGAGCCTATAATCGGAGTATTTTTCCAATCATTAGCCTTCATTACACTGAAAAGTATTTTCCTCTCTTGCTTAAATAACTTACAACAAAAAGCAAAATACTTTTTATTCAATGAAATTATAAAACCCAACAATTTTCTTCTCGAGTGTCTTCACCATTTGATAAATAACGAGTGTAATGTGTAGAAGAGTAAATGCCTATTGAGTCTTTAGGAAAATTATCCATCCACTTTTACTTTAGAAGGACCTCTTCACCAACATGTCATTAAAATTTTGATCAATAATAATTTTCCAATTTCTCCGGATCTCTGTAATGTTTAGCAAACACTACAAGAAAAGTATAGACATTCGAGACGCTTTTCACCAGCCAAGATAAGGTATATATATGTAGATCGTATGCTCATATGTGTCATCTATGCGTTGTCAAGAAAGGATAAAAGCTATGTTGACATATGCATATGCTACTGCTTGAACTTATTTCTATCAATGATGGGATCTTACTAAAATGACATATAATATTGTCTCTTCTACTGGCCAAGGTTAGATAAGGAACTGAATCAATGATTTGTCAAGATTATATTCAATATATGTTGCTTGAGTGCAGGTCATGCGTCACCTTGTTTGATATGATTTTTAGATTTAATTCTACTATATTTTAAGAGATGTTTTTCATCAAGCAGCCCTTATTAACTTTGTCCTTTAGTCCGTAATTATACTCTACTTCAGAGTGTCAATATTTATTTTTTTCATAATCAAGAAACAAAGAAAGAGGAGGCTGCATATATAGAATATGCCAATAACTCAACCCAGAGAACAAAAATTGTTAGGTGCACCATAATTGAACTCATATAGAAATTGAATCCATAATCAAAAGTAAAAATCAAACTTCAGATGAGAACTAAAAATCTAAGCATCCAACTTCAAAAATTATCTAGTATAAACATCATGCATGATATTCTATTATCATCAAATACATAACATCCATGGACGATGTTCTATTATCATCAAATACATACAAGACATTTGTAAAAATATGTACAAAAATTCAATAGTTACATGACAAATGAAGCCTCGTGATAATCATTTTCTCAGAAAACTGAGCCGGCTACCATGTTCCTTGTAAACCGCACCGTTGCTAATGTCACATAACCTTTTGTAAGGAAGAAAAACAACATTAGTTTGTTTATATTTGAAATATTAACATATAAAAATATACAAACATGTACCCAAATGTGTATTTTCAAATAACTCAGCAAGTATACATAATCTAAATAGATATTTTACACCTAAAAGAATCAAATATCTAGTAGTTTTGTATGATCATAAAACTTATGTGTGATCTGCTTGTCCTTACAAAATATATCTATTGTAAATGTCACCTAACCTTTAGCAAAAAGAAAAAAAAAATCACTTCATGTTTATTTTTAAAGTTAAATTATTAAAAATTCAATGTGAAGAAACCACCTGATTTATTAAACATGCTCGGCTAACCTCAGTAAGTATGAGGAAAAAACATTGTTTATGCTTGAAGTCCATTGGAAATATATAAACATATATCTAAATACATCCAAATATATTGAATGTAATCTCTAGCAACTATACATATATAATCTTGTATTATTAACAAATATATGCTAGAATGTGAATATATACCAAAAAATAGCAAAAAATTAATAATAGAACTCATTACAACAATTAGAACTTATACATGATCTGCACTCTAAAAATTGCAAGTGTTAAACATATACAACTCTTTAAAAGAAGGAAAAAGAAGGTAACAAGATTTTGTTCATGTTTCATTTAAAAAGTTATATATATATATATATATTTGTATGTGCAACAAATATGACCCAATACCTTTTGAAAAAAATAAAAAGATAATATTAGTGTATGTTTAAGTTTAATAGTATTAATAAAAAAGGATAGAAACTTGTACCCAACTATAACTAAAAAAATTCAAGCAACTCATGATTTGTTGGAAAGAAAAATACAAATATATAAAGTTATGTACCTGAAAATATCCAAAGAACTAGTTGCAACTTGACATGGTGGCTAGAACCTGGACATGATGTATGTTCTCAAATTGCAACTACTCGCAACTATCATCCAACTTCATAAAGCAAGTCAAAACTTCATTACCTTGATATGTTTATCAAACAATATTAATTAACATATAGCGAATATATGTAAAAAGAACCTAACAAACATATAATAAAAAAAAATTGACATGAATTTGTATTTCAATCAAATATATTTTAGAAAGATATCAAGATCGACTCAAAAGCTGCTCAAAATCCCAACATTCGTACGTGACAACAAGATCCCATGCTTGATATTCAGAATCTCAAAATTGCAATAGCTGCAGCTAAGTCACTTTCTACCTCGCGTAAGACAAAAGTAACATTAATTTAACCTTATCTTTAAAAAATGTTATTAATAATAAATTTTACATACCCATTATATTTTATCCAAGATGAAAGTGGTTAAAAATGAGGCCCATTCAGATCTCACTTCATCTAACTCAGCTCGTGAATAGGTTTTTTTCCCTTGAAACAAAAACATATGGCATAAAACATATGTTACTATGCAACATTAAGTATAAGTTAATGTTCTCATGCACTTGTGAAAATAAATAGGTAAATAAACCTGAGATGTTATCAGGCTTCTTGTGACGCCCCAAACCCGGGGGTCCGTTGACTACCCAACTCACGGACATATGGATGCTCGTTATCCGACGCCACTAAATCTGGGCAGAGTCCCTTGTACTGAGCTCTACCCAAATACGCACTGCGACATACCGTCCCAACACCCAATATAATCCCAACATGAGTAAAACGGCCACTTGGGCCCATAAACAATACTCATCACAATATACCACTATGAATCCAACTATATCCAATAGTTCTAAGAGTTCAAATATTTACTCTTATACAACCCATATATTAAAATACTCAAATTCTAATACATGTATGAAGTCATCAAAGCCACAATCCCAGCTTTCTTCTCTGTAATCACGGCCCTAGACGAGCCGTCTCCTCTCACGCCCTTGCACTGCAAAAGTGGGGGTCCTAGATCTGGGCACCCAAAGCTCGCAGAGAATCGCCCTGCTGGCCACCACCACCCAGCAGCAGCAATGTTCCATCTAAACACACATTCAAGAAATGCACGATCCTACTTGAATGTCTACTTACCAACTCGCATCCCGAGTCCTTCATCGACTCTCTCACACTCGCCTAAGCCTCAGGAGGAGAATTTATCGCTTTTATTAGTGGACAACCCTCCGATGTATATATATATCAATTGGGCCGCTCCAACGATTGATATATTATTTGTTTGTGGACTACCCTCCGATGAATATCAATTGGGCCGCTCCGACGATTGATATTTTAAATTTGGACTACCCTCCGATAATTAATGTTTTTAGACAACCCGAACCATTTTCTGCACTGGTCCCTACGCACTAACTCCTATACCCTGTGATGTTCCAATGGCACGGAATGCATGTATGCCATTTCCAACACAAGCCTAATCACATGCAAATATGTAAACCTGCACATATTCACATAATATCAAATCACACAATCATGTCATGTAATTTTCATTTCAAACATATAAAAATTAGCTCACTTGGGCTAATAATCAAACACAAGCAATTTAATTTAAATCATTCAATCAAACACATATTTTCACAAAAATATAATTTTAGAACACTGTTTCGGGAATAGTGAAACCCTCGGTTACTATTCCCGAAAAATCACAACTCAACTGCTCACTTAAGAACCCAATCCACCGACCATTCCCGCCCAATGCATACCAAGCAAACATTTAATGCACAAATTACACAAATCGCACCCAAACAGCCCGCATCACACATCATACCGCCCAATTTTGTTTAAAAATTTATATCAATTCGGTCCCAAGGTTCGGGGATCGATCGACTACCTCACTCGCCTCATTATACCTAAACATCGACAAAACACTTAAAATAGGAATAAAACTCAAGTAGGAGAAACCCTCTCACCTCTTGAGTTTGTCAAAACTCACAACCTGAAATTCACGCTGCAAATTTACTTTGAGTAGAACTTTTTCCTTCTACCAAGACCGCCGACTCCATCGGATCGTCCGCATTTCTGCAGGTGTTCGAGACTCTAAACCACACCATTTCGTTTTCTCCACACCTACTGCACCCTCCTTTGATTTCAATGCTTGGCCTTTTGGACTGGAGAAGAAGGGTCATGTTCACTATTTTGTCTTTTAAATACTCTAAATCAATTTCCAAAATGACCATTATGTCCCTCTTTTACCAGTTTTGATATTCTAAGACTACCTCTACTCCATTTTCAATATCATTTATCTACTCATACCCTTTATGGCACATGTAGAGTACATGTTATATGTGACTTTCACATCGAAAATCATTCACTAAGACCAAATGCGATGTGCATCGTAAAAACGTACAACTCCGACTATCTCGGAATTTTACGAAATTTCACGTACCAGCTAGATTTCGCGAGACGATTCCAACGGTGCAATTCGTTTCATCATCCAAGATCTATAGAATAAATTCCAGATTTTTAATCGAAATAACAATTTTGTAAGCAAAATTACGATTTTGCCCTTTTTCCATAATCGGAATTCTCTGTCTTACATTCTCCTCCTTGTATGAATTCGTCCCGAAATTCAGGACAATCACAATCACGCACATGCACATGCAAACGACACTCTACCATGCATGTAAATAGGGGTCATTTAAATTTTAAACACTTAATACGCACCTTCATCCCCAAACAAGAATGATAGTACTCGCATTGTGTCCTCGCGTCTCACATCGACCCTCCACCCAAAGTGCCACGATAGCACTCTACCAAATTTCACTGGGCCTTGTGTCGCAAAACCCGATCACTGCTTATCATCACTGCACACCGGTCCTCCTCGAAGGTTCCATCCGCCAACCTCAATCCGTCCCAATCCACCACATGAGCCGGATCCGAGTACTTCCGAGCACGGAGACGTGAAACACCTCGTGGACACCTAACATGTTGGGCGGTAACGCTAACCGGTACACAACAGTGCCTATCCTCTCGAGTATCTCGAAAGGTCCACAAACCCTGCCGATAGCTTCCCACGTCGTCGAACCCGACCACTCCCTCTGGGCAGGGTCAACTTTCAAGATGACGTGCGTGATCCCCAACCTCGAACTCTAAGGGTCGACGCTGCGACATCGCGATAGCTCTTCGCTCGGCTCGAGCCGTGAGAAGACGCCTGTCGCATCAAGCCCACCTTCTCGCAGGTGTTCTAATCGATCAAGCATCGCTGATGGAGCCTCTCCCACCCTGGCCCAACAAAACTGATCTACATGGCCTCCCACGCACGCCCATACTCTGCCATATCCGTATACCTCGCCCCCGTAATCGTGTTGTAGGCGCACCCACTAAGGGCCACTGCCCTGGGGCCTACCCTTATGATCTCGTGACGATGCTCAGAGCATGTCCCCAACACCTGTATATAATCCATACAACACGTAACCCTACACAACCCCTGCTTGGTGTGTATACGCTGACCTTCCCAAGGTCACAATCACTGACAATCCAATGGATCGTCAACCTAGTCCATGTCATGAATGACATCCATATACCGAGCCCTTGCCGACTCAACAACACCCAATGCAATCTCCAAGGTATCCAACTTAGTCACTCCCGAATTCCTATCACTCAACTCTAAGTCTAGTGATACTCGACCGTGCGCTTTCATTTCTGCAACATAATTCTTCAGCTTACACTTCAAGCCTATTACATTCTCACAGAAATTCGGGATATCTCCCCGGGTCTCTTACACCCTAACTCCAGGATTCTCACCTGAGGAGATTTACGAGCCCCTTTTTGCTTTACCCCACACATTCTAATTACTCATAATTTCCTGAATCGAACTATGAGTCTTCATCGATCGAATCTCAAAGACAACTCAACCCTCATTCACCAAGAGTGGTGAATGACTGTACCGTGCACCCGAACACAATTATGCCATACTGTGACACCCACTCCCGGGTCCACCATGAGTAGAATCTCAGAGATCTCTCACTCATAACTCCGACCTATCAGTCAACTCTCACCCTACATCCTGTGGAAGAACATCCATACCGCTTCTCTAAAGGCCTTAACCTCTAAGCCCAAACTAATGTCGTGGCTCCGGCGACAACCCTACTTAGGTTCACTACCATCGACAACCCGATGGTTGTCAACTCATCCATGTCAAGTCACAATCAACAACCAATGTGTCTACCACCCTAAGGTCCACCACGCTCACGCGCAACCCGATCCGTCCCCGACTTCGACCACACTCTTGCCCCCTCCGTCTATCTCCCCAGGTCATTGGGAGTGCTTATCTAGCACACCGAAACTAAATCAGTTCCTCTAACCTCACTAGGGTGCTGGAGGAATGAATTGCGATACTCTCCTCGTCCTGATCGCTTAACCGGGATCGTGATTGTCCCAAAGTCTCGGGATCCCCGTCTCCGGGCAATCCCGCCACTCATGCTTAACCGGCCCTGGGCCCCGAAACTGGGCGGTGAAGCGTGTCTTCTCGCCTTCCCGAATCCAGGAGAAAGCCGATCCTCCCTTCATACCAACACCCGTATCCCGAGTGTCCCAAGTATCCCCTCAATCTCTCTCTATGGTAAGGGTCGTCCCAACCATTTAGTCCATGTCCCAGGCGAGTCCTACGATCCTCGTCCCGAATGGACAACTTCACCCCATTCTGTTCCCTCGTAATACCTGAACCAATCCCAAGAAACTATGTATCTCGAAGATCACATCTCTGGCCTCTCCCAACCCATCAATGCCTCAACCTTCTCTCGAGTCGACCGACACTTCGACGCCGACACCACGTGTCCCCAAAATCTCACCTGCAGTTCAAAACTTACTTACCGAACTCATGCATGTACCGATGGTCTCTCAAGAATCGTAAACAATCCTCGCGATACCATGCTCCACTCACCGGGAGTATCAAAATGTCATCCACGAAGACTACGACAACTGATCTAGATAGGGTTGGAACACCCTACGATGATATCCATGAACACGCTTAAGATTCGTCAATCCAAACGGCATCACCGTGAAACTCAGTGCCCATAACGTCCTAAACGCCGCCGTGGATATCGGTATCCATAACCCTCACCGATGGTACCAAGTATGGTTGTCCATTCGAGTAGACTCGCCTCTCAATCGACAAACAAATCATCAATCCCCAGAATGGGTACCCCATTTCGATCATAACCCCGCTCAACCGCCTAGTCAATGCACACCGAAGGGTCTTGTCCTTCCTTTTCGCAAACAACTGAGCGCCCATGGTGAAGTGCTCCTGGCCTCACGAACCCCTTGTCCAATAGCTCCTCGTAACCGGACTCGGTCTCGCAACTCAACCTGCCATCCTATGCGAGTCATAGAGATGGGGGCGGCATCAAGGTGTAACTCGATACCAAGTCTACTACCTCTGGAGGTAGTCCGTAGTCTATATGGAAAAAATATCCACATATTTGCACACTACTCGGTGCGTGCATCCAAGTCCGATCTCTCCGTCCTTCAGTAAGGCTCGCTAAATCTAACCCGCTAACTCCGTCCCGACACTTGGACCGTGATAATCGTCTCGGGGCAAAATGTCCCGCTGGTCTCCCCCCCAAATACCATACGAAAGCACGCCCTACGATAAAGCAGAACTCTCCTACGCTCACAATCGATAACGATCCCGTAGTGCCATCAACCACCCATCCCTGGGGATTTACATCGAACTCGACATGTCCATGATCCTCAGTCCATCGTGAGGTGAGTCCCCGAGATCTCAACTCGCAACTCGACCTATCATTCTTATTCTCACCCTAATCCCTTGAGTCTCACGTACAATGGCTCCTAAGGTCTCTAGAGGTCCTCACGCCCATCATATCGGGCCTCATTCTTTAGCTAGAACGCAGCTAGTCTAATCCTGGTCATGTCAGAGGTAATCTCCACGGCCTCTAACACCTTCTCTCGATTTCAGATGAACCAACGGTCTATCACCACGAGTCTCCTCCCGTGGAATATCTGGAGGATGATGCGCCCTAAACCCTCCGGAGGTTACTAGGATCTTCTTGTTCACTTGCTCAGCTTGTGCGAGCAGCATCTGCCAGACACCACAGCCCCCGAAAAGTCCGCTTATCAAACATCGGGTCTGGTCAAATGCCTGGTGCCTCACCAGCACTCCCCCGTGACCCACGTCCCCGCTGTCCCTCGCCTAGCCATCTATACAGTTAACATGGCGGTTAAATTCAATACAGTATCTCTAAGGCATCAACACAGCCCCGAGACACTAATCATACACATAAATCGTAGATACACATCGCCCTTGCATTTACTAGTGAATGCGCGTAATCAATTTTCAGATTTAAAATATTGTTTTCAATGAAAATTTTATTTTTGAAAATTTTATTTTTCAAAAATTTTGTCTAATTTTTATTTGGATTTATTTGATTGATTTATTTATTTGAATAATTTTTTTATTTTCCTTCAAAATTACACTCAGAACAAGATTAGTCAAAATCAAAGTCAAAATCGAGTCAGAACTCAGCCAGTTCACCAAAAACCCAAACTGCCCAACACCTGTGCCAAGATGCTCCACCATGCGCACAAGCACGCCTGTGCCGTGCGCCTCTGCCACGCCACACGCCCTCGCGCGCCTGGGCCGCCTGGGGCCGCCTCGCGCACCCAGCCGTCAGTGGCGCCCGCGCGGGCCCAAGGCCTCGCGCCCGGCCCTCAAGGCCCGGCCGTGCTCGCACGCCGCGGCCCGCGAGCCCCACGCCCGGTGCCCCGCCCCGCATGCCCAGCCCAGTGCCGTGTCGCAAGTGCAGTGGTTGTATCGCAATACAGCCCTGCTTATCTCCCTTGCCTAGTCACAATACAATTTGTGGCCAGAATACAAACCTATCGGGCCGATTTCAATCAGACAGAATACAAGCCTCAGCCACCACCTCTATTGCAATACAATATCACCTCTCAATACAATTTTAGCCTTCCAAATTCCGCAGACACTTTGTACTTAACTCAACCTAGACTATTCCTACAATACAATTCAAGCTATTTAAGCCTGTAAACTTCAAGAATACAACTCCACTCTCTTGCAATACAAAATATTTTCTCACAATATCATTTGGGCAGTAGCCCAAAACGGTTCTGCACAACAACATTTTTTTATTTTTTTATTTATTTCCAACAGCTGGAAAATAAATAAAAAAATTTATACACCTAATATTTTTTTTTTCATTTTTCCAAAATACACAATAAATTTCTAAAAATTTATTTTCTTCACTTTTCTTCAGCTTTACACATATAAAACCTTGGAAAAATTATTTTCTCACTCTTATAACCAAATAAATTTAAAAAATTTATTTTCTTCTTCCCAATTTTCACCGAAAAATTTTCTCCACTCATATATATATATATATATATATATATATATATATATATATATATATATATATATATATATATATACATCTTTCATTTCCATCAGTACATCAAATAAATTCATAAAAATTTATTTTATTCCATTTTCTTTAGTTTTAACCACTGTAAAACCAAAATTTTCTTCTCATTATCCAACAACCCAAATAAATTTAGTAAAATTTATTTTATTTAATTTTCGTTTTCTAGTTTTACACACTGTAAAACTCCCAACAAAATTTCCAATACACCTATGTGCTAATCACTTAAGCACACAACATTTCACAACACACATAAAACATGGCATACACACCATCATACACATTCACCAAATCACAATAAAACACATCAACATGATGCATGTAATGTCCTAGTTTTGTCCCGTGATTTTCAGGTAATCTCATACCTAAACTCGAACATCGAACCACACCTAGTGGCGATGCTCTCACTCAACTAAAGCCAAGCCCAAATCTTCAATCTATAGGTTTCATATACCCATACTCCACATCAAACCACCTAGTGGGGCGATAGATACCCAAACCCGAGCCCCTAGGTATTCGTCTACCTAAGCTCGATACTGCTTCGTGACGCCCAAACCGGGGTCCGCTGACTGACCCACAACCCGCTGGAATAAGGCGGATGTCCCAAGTTACCCGACGCCACTCAGGGGCTCCAAAGTCTCCTTTGTACTGAGCTCTACCCAAATACGCATCTACATATACCGTCTCCAAACAAATTCAATAAAATCCCAACATGAAAGTAAAACTACTACTCTCCTCCATAAACAATACTCATCACAATATACCACTATGAATCCAACTATATCCACAGTTCTAAGAGTTCAAATATTTACTTTATACAACCCATATATTAAAAATTAGTGAATTTAATACATGTATGTAGTCATCAGCCAATAATCCTAGCTTCTTTCTGCACTACCCTCTGTGATCTAGCCGTCCTCGCACACCTCAGACCAGAAAAGGGGTCCCACGATCGGGCAGAGCTAAAGCTCGCAGGAGAATCGCCCTAAGTGGGCTACTCACCACCTAAGTGCAGTGCAATGTTCCAATTTAAACACACATTCAAGCAAATGCATGTTCCTACTTGAATGTCTACATGACCAACTCAGATCCCGAGTCCTCACAGACTCTCTCACACTCGCCTAAGCCTTGTATGAGAATTTATTGTTTTATTAGTGGACAACCCTCCGATGTATATATATATCAATCGGGCCATCCGACGCATTGATATTATTTGTTCGTGGACTACCCGATGAATATCAATTGGGCCAGCCTGACGACGACATTTTAAATTTTGACTACTCCTCCGATAATTAATGTTTTTAGACAACCCTCCGAACCATTTTCTTGTAGACCTGCGTCCCATGCACTAACTCCTATACCCTAGTGACGTGCTCCAAAGGCATACGAATGCATGTATGCCATTTCCAACACGCCTAATCACATGCAAATATGTAAACTCGCACATATTCTCATAATATCAAATCACAATCATGTCATGTAATTTTCTATTTCAAACATATAAAAATTAGCTCATCAGCTTAATAATCAAACACGAGCAATTTAATTTAAATCTCCGGCCAAACACATATTTTCAAAAAATATAATTTTAGAACACGCTTAGGAATATGAAACCCTGCTACTATTCCCGTAACTCAACTGGCTCACTTAAAGGAACTCCGCAATCCACGGCCATTCCCGGCCCAATGCATACCAAGCAAACATTTAATGCACAAATTACACAAACTGCACCCAAACAGCCCGTACCCATACACAACCAGTCTAATTTTTGCCTAAAATTTATAACACCCGGGCCCGCTCGATCGGGATCGACTACTCCCTCACTACCATCTCACTCAAACACAGATAAAACACTTAAAATAGGAATAAAACTCAAGTATGGAGAAACCCCACTCTGGAGTTTGTCAAACTCACAAAATCCTGAGTCCACGTGTAGCTCGCTCCATCGAGAACGTTTTCCTTCTCTACTCGAAGACCGCCGGGATGGTCGGATCACCAGATTTCTAGAGAGGTCGAGACTCTCTGTAACCACCATTTCATTTTCTCCCACACCTACTGCATCCCTCCCTCCTTTTGATTTCACGTTTTGGCTTTGAATTGGAGAAGAAGGGTCATGTTCACTATTTTGTCTTTTAGTCACTTAAATCAATTTCCAAAATGACCATTATGTCCCTTACCGCTTATTCCCAAGACTACTCGCCGTCCATTTTCATCATTTATCTACTCATACCCCTTATAGCATGAGTACATGTTATATGGGCTTGGCCGCAGATCGAAAATCATTTTACTAAGACCGAAATGCGCGATGTCCTCGTAAAACGTGCCAACTCCGAATTATCCTCACCATTAAATTTCACGCCAACTAGATTTCATGAGACGATTCCAACTGCATAATCCATTTCATCATCCGAGATCTAGAGAATAAATTCCAGATTTTTAATCGAAATAACAATTTTGTAAGCAAAATTACGATTTTGCCCTTTTTCCATAAATTGGAATTTCTCGGGTCTTACACTTCTATTTGCAATTATATCTCGCATGTATCGCATAACAAAATATCCGCACATGACACCATCCAATTGTTTAGGTCCCTGTGAGCAAAATTATATCAACAAATTTCATGGTCAAATATGACATCATGTGAATTTAATTACATTTTTCATCTTTCATCCCTTTCATAGTAACAATAAATTACATAATGTTAGCTTCAAGTGCAAATGTATTAGCTTGTTATTATATTTCTTATATTGATGTCATAGAAGAAAATTGCAGCTAGAAATTGTAATTAATAAATATTTTATAGATGAACTATTTAATAAAGGATAAACAAGTTGACCATTTATGTAAGAGAAAGAAGAAAGAAAAAAATCAAAGTTGTACCTAAGAAAAGAAGTTAACCCTAATATATGATGCACATAAGGTGTACTAAGTTGATAAGACGAGAAAATATAGCAATAATTTATAACTTCATTAAATCTATTCAAAGGATAGATCAGCCTTTACCTATGGATATCTAACTAATTTTAAGGACTAAATACATATAAGGTATACTAAGATGATAAGAAATTAGATGCAAAGAACAAATCACATCTAAGTAACTTGATCAAATCTATTCAAAGGATTGACTTTGCTCTCTTTACCTACACACATCTAAATAATAGTTTTAAAAAGATTGTAAATGCAATAGATATATGAATCAAAATTCAATATTTGTTTTTCTTATAACCATCATTTCAAATTGATGACATGTACCATTAAATCATTAGGTGCATGAATTTTTCTAAAGTTTGATCTTTTCACATCAAAAAAATCATCATTGAAAAATTCAGACACATGAATTTTGAACAAAATCTGCATATTTTTCTTATAGTTTCTATTACTATTTTTACATAATTGTAGAAGGAAATGGATAATGAATCTTTCAATCACACAACAAAATAGATTTATTCATTTTTAGTTATACTTCATTACTAGTTTAATAGTTGACATATGAATATATTGTCTTTATAAGAATTTTATATTATATTTTCATAAGTTGACCAAACCAATTCATTAATTATCACTTAACTCACTTAAGAATATGAAAAAATACTAAAAACTATGAGATAAGAAATCATATATGATAACATATAGACTTCTCGTGACATTTCTGAAAATCAAGTAAACTTTCAAAAGAAACTCAAGCATGATAAGGCTAAAAGTTAAGAAATTCACAAAGTTTTGAATAAGATAAAGTATAACCTCAATTACTATCCACTTCAACTCTTATATCCTTTTTCTTTGAGATAAAATACGAAACCCCTATAAAAAAATTAAATTAAATTAGTGCTCATTTTTTCACAGATAAAACAATACAAATATGGTAAACTTACATGTTGATGATCTCTTTTATATCTTTGTATGGTTGTTGTAATAACGAGTCCAAATAGTAGACTATTTGTGATTTTGGGGTCAATTGCAACTTCAAACCCAATGAAATCTACAATATAACAACATATAATTTTGATGAAATAACAAACATAAGTGAGAGAACTTATATATATATATATAGGCAGAGTATATATATATATATATATATATATATATTAACAACTTACTTCGGGTTATATGGAACAAAATAAGGTCTCGGGCTGACTGAGAGTGATCAATTAGGCGATCAAGAATGAATCTTGCTCGCTTTTCAACTGTGGGGCACTGCTCCAGCCTGACACCATCCTCGGGATGAACAAATATAATTTTCTCTCATGATGCATTCAGTTGTTCATGTAACCACCTGATTAAATATCACCCAATTTAGAATTATATTTTAAAAAATCAACTTCTACTTATTTATATTATGAATGTAACAAAAAGATTAAGCAAATAGATCTTAACAAATATAGAAGCATAAACAATTCATAGTCAACTCTCAAGAGCAATTACATCCCATTTCAGTTATCAAAAGGAAGGTTTGAAATTTTATCCCAAAGATATTGATTGGAAAGCTGTTCTTGGTTGCCGGTTTACTCCTCCAACATTAAACTGTTTTTGAAAACAATTGTATATCCCTAGGATTCTCATATTCAATTTTCTTTGAGGATGGTATCTTCTTCAATATGTTCTTTTTTCCAGCATCCTAAACACATAAATAAATGTGATACATTAAGAAAATAAACCAAATGTAGAGAATAACATAACTTAATCCTGAAAAGCTCATATATCACAACATTCACCTTATTATTTTCATCATCTATCACAAATGGAGCAGGCCATAAAACCTCATATCCAACACCCTCTCTTATTGTACTAATGCTTTCAGCAAGTGGGAACAGAAGAAGTGTGAGACCCCCACCCTTCGTGACCACCTCATGGGTACCCTTCAGGTGGAAGCTCACTCATAGGATATCCTCCTTCCCACTGAGTTCCTTTCGCCTCCCCAGAGATTCGAACCTGTGACCTAGGGTCTAGTCCAATGGGAAGCACTGGTACCAACTGAGCTATTAGTCGTTATACCGTATACTTCCCATCAGACTGTTACTTCTAGGTCCTGTTCGACCTCCGGGAGGCGAAGAACTCGTGGGAAGGAGGATATCCATGAAAGGAATTTTTCCACCGGTAAGTGCTCATGAGGTGGTCACGGCGGCGGGGGCCCCACACAAAGGCGCCTTTATTGTGGGGTCCACACCCTTCGTGACCACTGGGTGCCCTTCTGGTGGCCCACTGTGGGGTCCACCCTTCGTAACCACTGGGTGCCCTTCAGGTGGGTCCCACTCACAGGAATATCATGCCCTCCTCAGCATTTTTTCTCGCCTCAGAGACTCCTCCGAACCCAGGACCAGGGGCTTAAGGTCCACTAGAGCATCTCTTGTTTCACACCGAGCTACTAGCTCGCTTGGTAGCAGAGATGCTCCCATTGGACCTTAAGCCCCGGTCCTCGGGTTCGAGTCTCACGAGGCTAAAGAAAATGCCTGTGAGGGCATGATATCTCCCCAGGAGTGGACCCACTCGAAGGGCACTCAAAGGGTTACGGCGGTGGACCTCAAGCCACCCGAAGAAGACCCGTGGTCACGAAGGGCGTGGACCCCAATAAAAGGCCTTTATCGTGAGACCCCCACCTCTCGTGACCACCTTCATGGGTACCTCTTCAAAGGAAGCTCACCATAGGATATCCTCTCCTAATCGAGTGTTCCTTTTCGCCTCCCCGTAGATTCGAACCCGTGACCTGTGTGGTCTTTAGTCCAATGGGAAGCACTGTACCAACCGAAAGCATGCTTATTTGCGGAGATTTCACTCGTCATCTCACAAACAGTGGAAGCCAACTCATAGGATACTCTTCATTCCCACGAGTCTTTCGCCCTCAGAGATAACTCAGACCTAGGGGTCTTAGTCCGACCGGGAAGTATCTTCTCGCGCTCAACCGAGCTACTAGCTCGCCGGGGTACCAGAGATGCTTCCCATTGACCAAAAGACCCTAGGTCCTCACCGAATCTCCGGGGAGGCGAAAGAACTCATGGGAATGAGGATATCCTATGAGTGAGCTTCCACCGAAGGGTACCCATGAGGTGGTCATTTATACTGGGGTCTCACAAATACCATCATTATTATATTCAATGTGAATCTGCTCCTTCACTTCTCTTTAGCACTCTGTTTCAAAGTCAGCCTCTAACCTTTTTTCAAGATTCTACATTTTACTCTCCTTCACCCACTATGTCACCATCATCATTATAATGAATAGGAATCTTTCGCTTCCTTCATTTCTTAAATTTCCAAGTTTCAAAGTCGGGTCTCTGGAACCTTTTTTCAAATTGTCTCATGTTTTTCTTCTTCACCCACTCGTCACCATCATCATTATATCAATATGAATATTTGCTCCTTCCTTTCTCTTTTAGCAATTCTGGAAGCCAGTTAGGCCCTGAGCCTTTTTGTCCGAGGCGATCTTCTTTTTCTTCTCTGCTGCATCTACATGACAATAAGAAATATATAATTAGACTCATAACGATACTTTATATTTACATGAAAAGCATGATATTTTAAGAGCTCATCACCCGTTGTTTCTTCTGTATGCATCTATTAATTTGTATCACTATTCTAAAATTCCCAAATGATTCAAAATTATAATAATAAAATCGCCATAAATATATCTCACTAATAAAACAAATTAATCACAAAATGATTCCATAAGATCATGAAGTTTACTAGGTAGGTTGTTACCATGTTTACATTTAGTTCATTAAATGTTATTTATCAATTTTCTAATATGATTTTATGAGTCATAGGATTCCGACCTATCATCTTCATAAACCTTCAATAGATTACCCTTATATCATATAAAATTTGTATCGATATTAACTAGTGAGTGATGATTTTACTTGCCTAATAAATTAACTTACAATAACATGTATTACCTATATTTATTTAACTATACATAAATTAATTTTAAATAGAAATTCAAACTATTTAATAAAGATGAAATATGGTGGTAGTTGTATTTGTTCAAATTGGCTTACAAGATGTATATAAAAGGAAAATACATTTAATATGAACAAACACAACATAACATTGTTGAACATCATATTATTTATATTAACAACACTTCAAAAGTCACACACTTACATATCACCAAGAATAAGTAAAGCACTACAAAAGAAAGAAAAAACTAAGCATGCCAATATATTTAATTTTTCA